>CM033734.1:18232194-18445097 GCA_019671005.1 Hibiscus mutabilis
TTTTTAAATGAATGCATGTGAATGCAAATGGGCCATGTCCTAAATGTGGAGGCACTGATTCAAAAATGGTTCTCGGGGCTGTCGCGACCATTTTTGAAATCCGGTGTGTAAAAATAGCCTTACGGTCGATCTTTTGAAAAGTTAGGTTTTTTTAGCCATTTTTAATTTAATCTTGAAAATTTAGGGTTTTTCATATTAAATCAAATTTTCTTTTATTTATCTTTAAAAAACATTTTGAAGTCGCCACATATCACTTCGTGGTAGACCGAACAACGAAAAACAAACCAGAGATTTTGTCTTAAAATTGGGTTCGAGAGTCGGTTACGTGTAGAGAAGGATTAGCACCCCTACGAACGCCCGTTATTGGTACCTTTAATTTTACGTGGCATTTTGGCATTTCAAATAATTATTTGAATTTTATTTATCCCATAATTATTAATTGAATTTAAATTCTGAATACAGATATCCTTTTATAAGGAAATTTGTTTTGATCGAATACGAGATTAAAAACACCCCATTAGGTGGCACCCATATTCGTATCTAAAAATGAATTTCCAACATAAAAGTTTTTTATATGAATGTTCTTTTATTGTCTTGTTTATTTTAAGGATTAATCCTAAAAGGCTCTAATTAATTAATTATTTAAAACTATGAATATTAATTAATTTAATGGCTTTTATGAAAAAATGCCAATTTCTTGAACACCTTCCATATATTTAAAGCCCTTAAATTAATCATATACCTAATTAATTAATTATTCTAATTAATTAAAGTTCTAGTCCTAATTAGAGCTCTAACAATTTATTAAATCAATGTTATAAGTGAAAATATATACTAAATATCGCCTTTTAAAACCAACGTTGAGATAACACCCCATTGTAAACAATGGAACACCATCCAAATTTGAGTCACAATGGTTCAATTTAATATATATTTAATTATCTACAATGTATTCTAATTAATTGTTTAATTTCAATTAAGAACTAAATTAATATTCCATTATAAGTAGAATATATATTAAATATAATTTATTAAAATTCATGTTGTGATAACACCCCATTGCAAACAATGGAACATCATCCAAATTTGAATTTTAAAATTATATTTAATATACATTTAATTATTACAATTTTCTATCATAATTAATTATTTATTGAATCCTAATTAAGGAAACCTAACTAAAGGCTCTAATGATTAATTAAACTATGTGTATTTAATTATCCAACAAAATATACTATATGCTAATTTTAAAATATGCAACAAACATATAATTTAATTGCATTAAATGAAATAATTAAATAAAACTAAATTAAAACAAATTGACCATTAAAATCTTTTTTATTAATTCTTGCCCAATTACAAAAACATAGGTGACCCAATTGCACTAATTCAAACTTAAAGGGTACAATTATGGGAAAATAGGACTAAATTGAATTGACTATATAACCTAAGAGATAAATTAGAGGGAATGAGGGACTAAAATGAGAGAAATCAAAGGTTTGGGAAAAAACCAAAGGGGATCCCAAAGGGAATGCGCGGATCCTCTACCTGCCCGGATAAGAAGACGCAGATCCCCCTTCGACCCACTGCCAAAATGGCAGCGTTTTGGAAAGCCTATAAAGCCTCCATTTTTTAGCTTTAGCTTTCATTTCCTTATTTTCCCCTCTCTCTCTTTACCCAAAATGCTCTGAACCATAACACTCCCAACCCAGAAAATGTTGTCGATATGGATCAAAATCCTATTTTTCGAATGAACATTCATCCGTGTTCATCCATTTTGGATGAACACCAAACCCTCCGGCCACCGAACCACCCTCAACTTTGCCCTTGAATCCTCAACCAGCGTCCTCCGATCACCCTTGCCTGTTTTTCTGCCACCACACCCTAACTCTGACCACCATTCGCCGAAACCCCAAAACTATACCAAACCTTATTTTTTTGCTATTTTCCCTAGATCTACCCTGATTTGAATCCCTTTTCCCCCTAAATCCTAACCTAATCTAACTCGAATTTGAAAAAATCCTTCCTCGCTTCCCTGATCTAAACCTAGATTTACTCAATTATGGTTCCCTTTTTTAACTTCACCGTTGAAACTAGACTCCAACCACCAATATAAGTTTTTAGATCCATTTTATTTTAATTTTGTTTTCGATTTTCATGCATGGATGTGAACTAACGTTTGTATTTTACTGGAAATGAAATCGATAAAGGCAATACACCTTTCGGGGGTGAAATCGGAGTTCAAATATTCTCCGGTGACGGTTGATATCCTTCTGCGTCCGATGAACTTCCCAGTGGCTCTACAATTTCCGGCGACGCTTGATTTTCCCAAGACAGTTCAGCTTCCCCAAGGTGGTTTTCTCTCTCTGCTATTATTATTATTAATTGTTTTCTTAATTGCTAATCATTATTAGTAGTTCCTGATCTGACATTCCTCTTTCTTCCCTATTTATAGGGTTGACCGAAGATGATGTCACCTGTACCAGCTGGATCCAGATGATAGGGCAAGAAAAACCACAATCCGTGGAAAATTATTTTGGCCAATTGGTAATTTCCATGTGAAAAAGTTTGGGCGGGAAAGATATGATTTTTGGACCATTTGTGCTTCTTTGGCTGCATATAACAGAAATGGGCGGGAAACTTAGCTGTAAATTGTGTCTGAATTGGGCTTTTGAATTTGTAATGGGGTTTAGGATATTTGTAAATGAACATTCTTATATTTTAGATGTTTTATTTATCATAGACTATTTATTTATTTGGGCTATTATAATGCTATATTTATATTTGCTATTATTTATTTATTTATTTATTATGCCTGGTCAAAATTCGGGTATTACAACTGCCCCTCTTTGCTCATTGCTGTGGAACAAGAAGTAAGCAAAGACTGAAAAGACACGAATTTTGTCCAGTCCTCTTGGTCGTCCTCTGAAAGGCAGGTCTTTCATTACGAACAATGTTGAAGTTTGAAGATGTTCTTCTTATTACGAAATTCTTCAATCTTCTGCCCAAACTATGAAATCTGAAACTGTTCTTCTTATTATGAAATTCTTCATCTTCCAAAGTCTGAAATTTCTTTTGACATTCTTCATCTTCTGAGGTTTGAAGTTGTTCTTCTTATTATGAATTTCTTCATCCTTCCGTCAAACAATCCACCTCCTTGCAAGGGTATTGAACAAACGAGTTCTTCTTATTAGGAACTCTGGATTCTTTGCTGGGCAAATTCTTCTCATTGCAAACTCCTTTTTTACTGAGCAAACTCTTCATATTAGGAGTTCTTCATTCTTTTTTTGTGTGAACTCTTCCCGCTAGGAACTCTATCTTTGTTGAGTGAACTCTTCCTATTAGAAGCTCTTCGTTATCTGCTAAAAATGCTAATTCATCTCATTTTCTAGGGAAAGACTGAACCTGCAACAAGAAAATGTCATTGATTAATAAGAATTCAACCTGAAGTAATATAAAGTATCCTCAATTTCTCGCTTGAAGCACTGAGATCTTTGGTGACATTGCTTATTCTGCTTAAGATATCTCGATCTTTCAGTCTAAAACGCGCATGGAATCCCTTATTTTCTCTTCCTCTATTGATCAACCTCATTCTATGCCTGCAAAATTTGAATTTATCATTAATCTTCCAATATTGATTGTATAATGTACAATTTGGGTATATCATTAAGAAATCTCAAGTGCTTCAACACAGGACGCTGAAACTACAAATCTTCCTCATTTGAGCCTAAAGTTGGTATGTCTTGCTTTCTAATCCGGCAACTTAAACCATTTCTGTCTTTTTTTCTTCTTTTTCTCTCTTTTCCTCTTTCTTCTTTTTCTTTCTTTTTTATCTTTTTTTCTTTTCCCTTACTTTTTTTGTTTTTTAAACCGAGGGTCCAAAGGATTAATATTTCTGCTGATATCATGCCTAACCGTCTTATTACGATAACATTCAGAAAGTTCTCATCATTTCCAAAGGTATCAGCCCGATGGACTTAACATCATCCCGAATAACTTACTGATGACCCGAAGGATTTAGAACTGTAATGCACTTCCTTTCCTGTGCACACAATTAAATCAATCCTGAAGGTGATAGTCCGAAGGACTTAACATCATGCCCAAAGGACTTATTGATGACCCGAAGGATTTAAAACTGTAATGCACTTCCTTTTCTGTGCACACAATTACATCACTCCCAAAAGTGGTGGCCCGAAGGACTTAACATCATGCCCGAAGGAGTTACTAATGACCCGAAGGATTTAACATCATGCTCGAAGGATTTACTAATGACCTGAAGGATTTAAAATTGCATTGCACTTCCTTTCATGTGCAAGCAATTACATCACTCCTGAAAGTGATGGCCCGAAGGACTTAACATCATGCCCGAAGGACATACTGACGACCCGAAGGATTTAACATCATGCCCGAAGGACTTACTGATGACCCAGAGGATTTAAAATTGTAATGCACTTCCTTTCCTGTGCAAAGAATTAGAAAATCTTTGCTGAAATCTGCCTCTGCAAACGGGTTGAAATCTTTATTGAGATCCGCCTCTTCAAACGGATTGAAATCTTTGATAGGATCCACCTCTTCAAATGGATTGAAATCTTTGCTGAGATCCACCATTTCAAACGGATTAATACCTTTGCTTCAAGAAAATGTGATTGAAATTTTTGCTAGTCTTTGCTGGTTTTATTTCTCCAATATGAAATTGTAAATTGAAATCTTTGTGTATTCTTTTCTGATTCTTGTAAATTCCTACAAAAAAATGTACAAAAAATGCTTTGAATGCATGATTTGGTATGCTTCTATTTTATTGATTCCTAACTATATATGATGCATGAATTGTGACAATTGAGGACCACTCGGATGAGCTCTAATCTTCTTTGCCTCTCCGTTGAGCTTTTTTGCTTCAATTACAACAATAAGATTGTTTTCCTTAAATCTTTCCTTTATTGATCTTCTTCCTTAACTTGATCTTTTTAAGCTTTTATCGTCTTCATACTCCAACAAAATTTGCCCCAGAATCTTTGTTGTTGAGCTCATCTTCTTCTTAAGCCAATTTTGACCCTTTTTAGTGATCAAATTCTTTTAGGCTCTGCACCATCTCTTGCCTATTCTAATTTGACTGTTATGCACCATGATACCCCACTAATCTTTTTTTCTTGCTTCATTACATAGAATTTTCCCCTTTTCTATCATTTGGACGAGCAAATACCACAAGTCCCTAAACTTTTCAGATCCCTAAACTTTCCTCAAGTCCCCAAACTTTTCATTTTTGCCATCGTTGTCACTATATCCCCTGATGGATGATTCCTCTTTCTAACCAGAATACTGTCAAACGAATAAGAGTCTCATACTCGGTCATATATTTATCAAGAAAGTCTGTTTGTTTGCAAGAATGTCAGCTTGCTTATCGGTATTTCAATGAATGATACTTTACAAGACCCGAAAATTAGGGTATAAAGAAAGAAAACAGAATAGGATGCCTTGGATATCAAGTGCAAGAGCATCTTAGATTCAACCTTCCTATGGGTATAATAATTTTTGAGTGTTGTGTCGATTTCTAAAGTTATAAAATTTCTTCCAAATCACCCGGTTCACTCCCTATGATTGCCGCATTGTCCGGTCTGGTAAAAAACAACTCATTTTCTGTTCTCCTCATTCTTTTACATTCATAAATGTGTTCAAGCTTCCCGAACTTGTTTAACCAGTAGAGTGCAAAAATATCATTCTAAGAATAAAATTCTATAAATGCATGCGTGATTCTGATTGTTACTAATTATTAATATTATATTATATTATTATATACATGTCTTCAAAGATACATCTCTGACGCTTGGGTATTGGACAGGTGAAGCATAGCTCCTTATTAGATTTGTCGACTGATAAGTGTTCAAAAGTACTATTTTTCTTACCCTTTTTACTCATATTATTGTTAGACTTAGGCTCATATTAGTTGCATAGTTAGCCATTCATGCATTAATCCATGTTTCCTTCAATCGTTGAGCTTGATTTCATAACTTGGTGATTTTTGTGGAAATAGATGCTGCTTTGGTGTGTTTTTGTGTATGTATGTGCAGGATCACTTGCCAAAGCAATGCCGAGCTAGTTGCCAGGGCAATGCATGAAGGATATGCCGAGCTAGTTGCCAGGGCAGTGCATGAAGGAGACGCCGAGCCAGTTGCCATGGCATTTGTCGACAAAGACCAAAAGCAATATGGATGTCGAAATTCATGATTTTACAAGCCCAAGATGACTTGGAGCAAGGTCCAAGCCCAAAGGAATTTGATTGCCATGCAGAGATTAAAGAAGAATTAAATTCCAAGAGGATAGGAGAAGTTCTAATAGGAATAAAATTATAATAAAGAATTATATTCTTTAAAGATAATTTAATTCCAACTCAAACTCCTCCTCAAAGAAGGACTTTGGCCTAGCCCTATAAATATCAAGGAGATTTCGACAATTCAGAGAGGAGAGCAAGAGGGAAATTTCGGCAAGTCCAAGTAGGGCAAGAGGAGAGAATTTTCGACAAGCATCAAGGGCAAGGAGGATTTCGACAAGCCTCTTCCTTCATCTTTGTTCGATTGGGTTCATGCTAGGGATTAATTATCTTGTGTTTCTTTGGAACCTAGCCATGAACTAAATTTACTTGGCTATGGTTATTGTGTTTTGTGGTTGTGAGAAACTATTGGTTTTTGTTTAGGTAATAAGAGTTTGCACTTTTCTATTTCAAGGTTTATTCATTCTTGATTCTTATTATTGTTTGCGAGTGAATTGGGAGAGGATCTCGTGATTTCATCCATTTATCTAATATCGGGAGAGTTAGATTCAAGAAACGAATGAATATGATCTTTATGCAATCCAATGATGGTGAAGATTAATCCGGCTTAGGAATAAGTTAAGGATTTCAACGGCTAAGAGGAGCGCAAAGATTGGTTGTTGTTCACCCTTGATTCACGCAGGATGTATTATCAAGGCATGCACAAGTAGCTAGAGTTTCGACTTAGGGATAAGAAGAAACCATTGAAGAACGCTCCGCCGAACCTTGAAGTTGCTGCCCGATCGCCCAAGTAGTTGCCCAACTAGTCGCCCAAGCAACCATCAATTAGTTGCCAAGGCAACCCGTTGTACAGTAGTCGCCACGGCAACTGAGTTGCCCGTGCACTCTTTACCAAGACAATCCAATCGGCTATCACACCTCAACTCACGATAACCTAGCCTATCTCTCTCAATTGAATTCATCTTTTCTTTTACTTAATTGCTTTCTAGATTAGTTATTAGTTAAAACTTCTATAATCCTTCACTTGTGTTTTTACTTTTTACAAAGGCAAGAGACTAGATTCTTGAAGTGGCACCAATCCCGTGGAGACGATATCTTTTATACTATAACTTGCGACGTGTATACTTGCACAATTGCGTAGCACTTATTACGCACAACAAGTTTTTGGCGCCGTTGTTGGGATTGGCAATAGCGACTTTGTTTTTATTTTCTTGCACATTCTTTTTATTTTTCTTGTTTAAAATTCAAAGGGCTAACAAACTTTGGTTTTGCATTGGTATATGACCAGTATGAGACCGACTTCACCAGAATATCCCTTTGATCCGAAATCGAACGAACCTTACAAAGACTTAGACGAAGGATAAGAGAAGCAATGGCAAATCAAGACGACAATATTAATCAAGATGTTCGAGCGGGAGGAGGAGTGATTCTTGCACGAAAATGAACTATTCGAGACTATCTTGAAGAAGATCTTGATGGACTTAACCCGGGAGTTGTCGCACCCGAAATTGAAGCCGACCACTTTGAGTTGAAACCGGTAATGTTTAATATGATCAACACAATAGGTCAATTTGGCGGCTCAAAGAATCAAGATGCACGACAACATCTGAAATCTTTCCTCGAGATTTGTAACTCGTTCAAGATACACGGAGTTACCCCGATGTCCTACGATTAAGATTATTCCCCTATTCACCGAGGATAGGGCGAAAGCATGGCTAAATAGCATTCTGCCGGATCCATAGCATCTTGGACTGATCTTTGTCGTGATTTCCTTGCTAGATTTAATCCTACAAATTTAATCGATAAGCTTCAGAACGACATTACTTCTTTTCGGCGAAAGGATGATGAATCCATGTACGAGGCTTGGGAGCGATATAGAGAACTTCTACACAAATGCCCTCTACACGGATTCCCGGTGTGGACTCAAGTAACAATGTTTTACAACGCCGTGAATACACCAACAAGGATGATGCTAGATGCCTCGCAAACGGCATACTCTTAGATAAGTCGCGGAGGAAGCAATGCAAATTTTAAACAGGCTGGCCAAGAATGACTATCAATTCCCATCTACTAGAAGAGGAGGAGTTAGACGCCAAGCCACAATACATGAACTAGGATCATCGATTCAATTTCGCACAATTGGCGCTTTAACCAAGATGGTCCGAACATGCAAAAACCAAACAACACACATGAAGTCAAGGTAATGGATTCTTTTTGTGAGTTATGTGGTGATAACCATAATTCTTCCGAATGTATGCGAGAATCCGAATCCAAACTATGTGGGGGAATTACAATCGGGGCAACAACATGATGTCAAATACATACAATCCAGCTTGGAAGAAGCACCGAATTTTTCATGGAGTAATCCCAACAATGCTCTAAAACTGAACAATCGGAATGCACAAGCATCGATTCCAGCAGAATATGCCACGGCAATGATGCCGCAAAGAACAACCGATGACATCTAGTTCTTTGGAAAATTCTCTAAATGCTTTTATGATGAAAACTGAATCTTATATGGCTGAGAATAGTAATTTCATAAAAAGAACTGATGCTTTTATTAACAGACCGAGATGAGATTGCAAAACCAAGAGGCGGCAATCAAATCATTGGAAAATCAAGTCGGACGGTTTGCTCAAAATCAACACTAGACCACAAGGAGGTTTACCTAGCGATACTGAAGTCGCAAGAGGAACTGCCATGAGCAATGTAAGGCAATCACCACCGTAAGTGGCCAACAACTTAGAGAGGTTCAAACCCGCTCGTCAAACAAAACTCCACAAAAAGATCAAGACGAACCTAGCGGCAAAGTCTCGGATGCTGAACCAGAATTGTTGCGGCGGCAACCGTGACGCCTCGGCAACTTGCGATAAGCACGCCTCGGCAACCCCAGTTGGTAACGCATCGACAACTCCAGATGTCCTAGCAATGCCGTCAATCAGGTTTCAAACCAATGAAAGGATAGAAGATATCCGACTTCCACCACCATTCCCACAAAGGTTGAAGCGACAAAAGCAAGAATACCAATTCAAGAAGTTTCTTGATATCCTAAAGCAAGTCCACATCAACTTGCCATTGGTGGAAGCAATTGAACAAATGCCAAACTATGCCAAGTTTCTTAAAGACATTGTGTCCAAGAGAACAAGGCTAGGAGAGTTTGAAACAGATTGCCGCGACAGAGGGATGCATGGCAATGTTGCACAATCGCATGCCGCCCAAGTTGAAGGATCCCGGAAGTTTCACAATACCTGTTCTATTGGAAATCACTATGTCGGGAAAGCACTATGCGACCTAGGGGCTAGCATAAACTTGATGCCTAAATCGGTTTTCGAAACTAGGAATCGGGAAGGCAAGACCTACAACATTATCTGCTGCAGCTAGCCGAATGCAGATCCTATGTGCATCCGGAGGGAAAATCGAGGACATACTTGGTAAAAGTTGATAAATTCATTTTTCCCGCTGACTTTATTATTTTGGATTGTGAAGCGGATGAGCATGCACCTATCATTCTCGGGAGACCATTCCTAGCGGCAGGAGAACCTTGATCGACGTTGAAAAATGAGAACTCACAATGAGGGTGAATGACCAGCGGTAAAACTAAATGTATTCCAAACACTAAGGCATGCCGATGATCCGTAAGAATGCCAACTACTTCATGCCACGGCAGAGTTTAACTTCGATGAGGAATTTAGTTGCCTCGGCAACTACATTGCCGATCAAGAGGAACCCGAGGAGTATGAAGAGCCGGTCGATGAGGAACAACCGAAGAGAGGTAAATTGGCTAGTCAATCGACCAGGTACATACTTTGAACCACCGGACTACTCGTAAGGAAGGTAAGATCGAAAAACCCTCTATCGAAAATCCACCAATTCTTGAGTTGAAACAATTGCGAGCAATCAAAATATGTATACTTAGGGACCGATAATACATTACCTGTAATTATTTCTTCTAAGTTACAGCCTGAGCAGAAAAAGAAGCTGATCAACATGTTGAAACTACATAAAAAGGCAATAGGGTGGACAATTGCCGACTTGAAGGGAATTAGCCGGCGGTGTGCATGCACAAGATCTTGTTGGAAGATGATCACAAACCTTCAATTGAGGCCCAGAGAGGAGACTGAATCATGCCATGAAAGGGGTTGTAATGAAAGAAATCATCAAGTGGCTTGACGCCGGCATTATATACCCTATCTCCGATAGTACGTGGGTAAGTCCGGTACAATGTGTGCCGAAAAAGGGAGGTATAACAAAGGTGAGTAATGAAAATAATGAACTTATCCCAACCAGGATCAGAACCGGTTGGAGGTTTGTGTATGGACTATCGAAAGCTAAACAAAGCCACTAGGAAAGATCACTTCCCATTACCCTTTCTTGATCAAATGCTTGACCGTCTTGCGGGTAAACCCTTTTACTTGTTTTCTTGATGGTTATTCAGGTTACAATCAGATTGCCATAGCACTGTAAGATCAAGAAAAGACAACCTTCACATGCCCCTACGGTACTTATGCCTTCCCGGCGATGCCGTTCGGATTGTGTAACGCCCCCAACAACCTTCCAAAGATGCATGATGGCGCTCTTTTCGACATGGTCGAAGACTTCCTTGAGATCTTCATGGATGATTTTTCGGTTTTTGGTAATGACTTCGACGGCTGTCTCGGCAATTTAGAGAGGGTGTTGGCAAGATGCGAAGAAACAGATTTAGTCCTCAATTGGGAGAAATGCCACTTTATGGTAGATGAAGGAATAGTGCTCGCCACAAGATTTCATCCAAGGGAATTGAAGTAGTCAAAGCCAAGGTGGACGTGATCGAGAGATTACCCCACCAATTTCGGTTAAAGGAATTCAAGTTTTCTCGGACATGCGGTTTTTACAGGAGGTTCATTCATAATTTTTCTAAAATCACTAAACCCTTGTGTAATCTGCTTGAACAGGATAAAGTCTTCGATTTTGATGATTCTTGCACCCCAAGCATTCAAAACCCTAAAGAAAAAGCTTGCCTCGGCACCCATTGTCGTTCCACCAGTTTGACGCTACCTTTTGAGCTCATGTGTGATGCAAGTGATTTCGCGGTAGGAGCAGTCCTAGGCCAACGCACGTAAGACATTCCATGTTATATACTACGCTAGTAAAACTCTTAACGATGCTCAAGTGAATTACACAACAACGGAGAAAGAGTTACTAGCTGTAGTTTTCGCATTTGACAAGTTCCGATCCTATTTAATTGGTACAAAGGTAATTGTTCATACGGACCATTCGGCAATCAAATACTTATTTGCTAAAAAGGATGCTAAACCACGTTTGATTCGTTGGATATTACTTTTACAAGAATTTGATATTGAAATTAAGGACGAAAGGAACAAAAATCAAGTGGCGATCACTTATCACGTTTGGAACGCAATAGGGAGGAGGACGCGGATCTAGAGATATGTGATGCATTCCCGGATGAACAAATTCTAATCGCCTCGGAAACCCTTGACGCCTCGGCAGCCCATGATGCCTCGGCAACCATGGATGCACACGCCTCGGCAACTCGACGCCACAACAGTCTTTTGACGCACACGCCTCAGCAATTTTGGGAGCGACACTACGGCAAAGACATGCCTCGGCAATACCCTACGCAGATTTAGTTAACTTCCTTGTTTGTGGTATTTTTTTGTATGGCATTACTCACCAAGGGAAGAAGCGGTTCCGCCATAATGCTAAGCATTACTTTTGGGACGAGCCTCTTTTGTTTAAACAATGTGCGAGATCAGGTTATACGCCGATGTGTCCTCAAGAAGAGCAACAGAATGTACTCCGACAATGTCATTCTTCACCCTATGGAGGACATTTTGGAGGAACTCGTATCATGACCAAAGTCTTGCAATCCGGTTTGTATTGGCCAACATTGTACAAAGATGCCCAAGACTTTTACAAGCAATGTGATCGTTGCGGAGGGGCGGGCAATATCTCTAGGCGACATGAGATGCCACTCGAACATCATCGAGGTGGAACTGCTCGATGTATGGGGATCGATTTTATGGGACCTTTCCCATCTTCATTCGGCAACCTCTACATCTTACTCGCCGTCGACTATGTGTCTAAATGGGTAGAGGCAGCTGCAGTTCCCAACGACGATTCCAAGACCGTGCAACGATTCGATTCTGCGAAAAAACATATTTACACGGTTTGGGATGCCGAGAGCAATTATCAGCGACGGGGCAAGCATTTTGACAACAGACTAATTGCCAAGATGTTGCAACGCTTGGCATATCACACAAGATCGCCACGGCATATCACCCACAAACCAACGGGCAAGCGTAAATTTCCAACCGGGAGTTGAAGGGAATACTCGAGAAAGTTGTAAATCCCTCAAGGAAGGATTGGTCATTAAGACTAGATGACGACTTTGGGCATATCGCACCGCATTCAAAACACCATTAGGTATGTCCCCTTCCGGCTTGTCTATGGTAAAACATGTCATCTACCGGTGGAAATCGAGCACAAGGCGTCTTGGGCAATCAAGACCGTGAATATGGATTGGGGAAGTGCGGACAAAAGCGCTTGATGGATCTCAATGAGATAGAAGAATTTCGTGCACTCGCCTATAACAATGCACGAATCTACAAGGAGAAAAAACAAAGCGATGGCATGACAAGAAACTATTGCCACGGCAATTCACGCCAGGGCAACTAGTCCTCCTATTCAATTCTCGGCTAAAACTTTTCCCGGAAAGCTGAAATCAAGATGGTCGGGACCATTCAAGTCGTCAAACCATTCTCTCATGGTGCCGTAATAATCAAGTCCATCTCGACAAATCATGAATTCAAAGTTAATGGACAAAGATTGAAGCACTACAATGGTGCCCATGTGGAACGTAACAAGGAAGTGGTCAACTTAGGAGATGCATGAGCATGCTCTCCTTTTAGTATTTCCTTTTTCTTTTTCTTTTCATTTTTATTTTTTATTTTTAGGAGATATTCTATTTTTCTTCATTATCTTTAGTTTTCAGGTTTTCTTTATTTTCTTTTTCACAACAAGACTCACAACTACTATGCTAAGGAAATTTACTGCCAGATCCTTGCCCCAAAGAACCAATGAAGAAGATGCCGCGGCAACCTACATCGTGCTGCTGGCTGATGCCACGGCAACAAACCCTGAAGATGCCACGACAACCAAAGCTAAAGACATCCCGGCAACAAGAAAACAACCATCGCGTTCAAGCAAGAAAATCAAGACGCCAACTAGAAGGAAACTAATCATCTACGATGACGAACTCTCGGAGTAAGTCCTCGTATGCATTTTTATTTTTCGTTATTTTTATGCATGCATTGAGGACAATGCCTCACTCGAGTTTGGGGGGGATTGTTATTAGTAATTACCATGTTTAGTTACATTAATCTTAAGCATTACATTTAGGATAAATAAATTGCTTGCCATGCCTTTAATTGGAACAAAAATTGCTTAGATTTGATGAATATTCAATGATGACTTTACCAATGCACTTAATTGATAGAATTTTTATTCTAGGATAACCATGGAAAAAAAACTTAGAATTTTACTATGATGCTAAATTTGATGAAACACTGTTGTGGTTTGATTGATTTAAGGAGTTCTAGTAAACTTAGGGTGATAATTAACTAATTGGGGGATTAGAATAAAAATTGGATGAATGCTAGAGGTGCCCGAAATTGGCTCTAGCATATGCTAAAAACTTAATCACTAGAGGTGCCCGAAACTGGCTCTAGGAGGCGTTAAAATTTTTAACTAGAGGTGCCCGAAACCGGCTCTAGTCGATTAAATTAACTTAAGAAAACTAAAAATAAAACACTAGAGGTGCCCGAAATTGGCTCTAGTTAAAACATGTTAAAAAGAACCCACTGAAGTAATTTGAAAACCTATTGTTTGCATAGAATCCGAAAAATCAACTTGCACACAACTCCGCACACACTCACAAGCATTATAGTTTGATCCCGAGTAACTCCTCAGTTTTCTTAAAAATAAAAAGCCAATCATACTTTGTGCCCTTGCCGAGAATTGAAATCAAGTTCAAAGCTAAGTTTGTGAAAATTTGAAGTCTTGGCGTGTAATTATGAGTTTGCATTGCTTGAGGACAAGCAATAGTTCGAGTTTGGGGGTGTGATAAGTGTTCAAAAGTACTATTTTTCTTACCCTTTTACTCATATTATTGTTAGACTTAGGCTCATATTAGTTGCATAGTTAGCCATTCATGCATTAATCCATGTTTCCTTCAATCGTTGAGCTTGATTTCATAACTTGGTGATTTTTGTGGAAATAGATGCTGCTTTGGTGTGTTTTTGTGTATGTATGTGCAGGATCACTTGCCAAAGCAATGCCGAGCTAGTTGCCAGGGTAATGCATGAAGGATATGCCGAGCTAGTTGCCGTGGCAGTGCATGAAGGAGACGCAAGAGCAGTTGCCATGGCATTTGTCGACAAAGACCAAAAGCAATATGGATGTCGAAATTCATGATTTTACAAGCCCAAGATGACATGGAGCAAGGTCCAAGCCCAAAGGAATTTGATTGCCATGCAGAGATTAAAGAAGAATTAAATTCCAAGAGGATAGGAGAAGTTCTAATAGGAATAAAATTATAATAAAGAATTATATTCTTTAAAGATAATTTAATTCCAACTCAAACTCCTCCTCAAAGAAGGACTTTGGCCTAGCCCTATAAATATCAAGGAGATTTCGACAATTCGGAGGGGAGAGCAAGAGGGAAATTTCGGCAAGTCCAAGTAGGGCAAGAGGAGAGAATTTTCGACAAGCATCAAGGGCAAGGAGGATTTCGACAAGCCTCTTCCTTCATCTTTGTTCGATTGGGTTCATGCTAGGGATTAATTATCTTGTGTTTCTTTGGAACCTAGCCATGAACTAAATTTACTTGGCTATGGTTATTGTGTTTTGTGGTTGTGAGAAACTATTGGTTTTTGTTTAGGTAATAAGAGTTTGCACTTTTCTATTTCAAGGTTTATTCATTCTTGATTCTTATTATTGTTTGCGAGTGAATTGGGAGAGGATCTCGTGATTTCATCCATTTATCTAATATCGGGAGAGTTAGATTCAAGAAACGAATGAATATGATCTTTATGCAATCCAATGATGGTGAAGATTAATCCGGCTTAGGAATAAGTTAAGGATTTCAACGGCTAAGAGGAGCGCAAGATTGGTTGTTGTTCACCCTTGATTCACGCAGGATGTATTATCAAGGCATGCACAAGTAGCTAGAGTTTCGACTTAGGGATAAGAAGAAACCATTGAAGAACGCTCCGCCGAACCTTGAAGTTGCTGCCCGATCGCCCAAGTAGTTGCCCAACTAGTCGCCCAAGCAACCATCAATTAGTTGCCAAGGCAACCCCGTTGTGCAAGTCGCCACGACAACTGAGTTGCCCGTGCACTCTTTTACCAAGACAATCCAATCGGCTATCACACCTCAACTCACGATAACCTAGCCTATCTCTCTCAATTGAATTCATCTTTTCTTTTACTTAATTGCTTTCTAGATTAGTTATTAGTTAAAACTTCTATAATCCTTCACTTGTGTTTTTACTTTTTACAGTGCAAGAGACTAGATTCTTGAAGTGGCACCAATCCCTGTGGAGACGATATCTTTTATACTATAACTTGCGACGTGTATACTTGCACAATTGCGTAGCACTTATTACGCGCAACATCGACAATCCCCACAGCTCTATCAAAGTGTTCTGAGACTTATTTATTCAAATAGTTCATTATTTCTCCACCTTTTCTTTTTCTTTTTCTTTTTCTTTTCATCTCATTTTCTTCTCTTTTTTCTTTTCTTCCTTTTTTGACTTTTTCCTTCTTTTTCTTTCCTCACTTTTTCTTTTTTATTCTTTTTTTCCTTTTTTCTTTTCTCTCTTATTGAGTTTTTATGGTATAGAAGACTACGCTTAGAACTTCAATTTCAAGCAACTCTACTTGGTTAAAATCGTCTAGTCCAGTTCACTGTTTATGAATTTCAAAGATTTATCATCGAACATCATCAAAGGCATAGTAATCTGACATTTTCTTATCTTGCTGACCAGAGTAGACTGAGAAACAAATTTCACCTCATCGTCCTTACGACATCCAAATAATTTTTGTATTAGAATCAGTGTCGCATCTTGCAATTAGCATCGATGGGACCACAAGGGTAAGAAGAGATATACATATATTTATTTATTTCAAAAACATCATTCCAATAAAAACCAACAAACATGATATATGGCCTTAGAAAAAGACTTCTACTACTTTCGGGCCAGGAATAACAAACTTATTTTCAGTATTATTTTAGCAATGGTCCCTATAGATTGTGACCACATGATGCAGCAATATAGGTAGCACCGACTTCTTAAAATTCCAGACAATCTTGGAAGCACTCGTCTTGATTCTCTGATTCCTTAATTGGCATAACGGCTTGCCCCATTCTTTTCCATCATTGAACTAATTCTCGTGTCAAGATTCTTTTACTGACTAGCTTCTTGATTTATTTCATTAAAGGTCTACACTTCTTGGTATCATGTCCTGGTACTCCCATATGAAAGTCACAAACATTGTCTGGATCATAGCTATGGGTAAATGGACTTGGCACCGCCTTCATTGGCCTAGGAGTGATATGTTGTCCTTCAATAAGGTGAGGTAATATGTCTGAAATAGATACTTCAAAGATCTCAAGATTTGCATTTGCTCGAGGGATTTTTCATGGTCGTTCTGATGAATTAGCTGGCCTCTTTCTCTTGTGACTTTGAGAACATTGAGCATTACAGTCACTCACCTCTTTCCTTTGTTCTACTTCTTGATCAACACGGTCTTTAAATCTTGATCCAATTTTCCCTCATCGGATCCCTATTTCTATTGATTTTCCAATCATCACGAGGTCACTGAAACTGCACTTTAAATTCGCAAGCATTCTCTCAAAGAAATGAGATGGAAGATTTTAATGAAACATGCGAGATATTTCTTTCTTTTTCAAGGGAGGTTGAACTTGGACTGCTAATCCTCTCCACCTCAATGCATAGTCTTTAAAACTTTTGCTGACCTTCATATTCACGTTCTGCAGAGAATAGCAATCTAGAGCCAGGTCTATAACATACTTGTATTGCCCCAAAAATGCTTTTGACAAATCAACCCATGATCGAATCTGTTCTCGACTTAATCTGTTGTACCACACTGCAGCAGGTCCAGCTAGACATGAAAATAATGGATCAACAATTTATCATCATCCAAATATCCTTCCATTTTTCTGCAGAACATTACCAAGTAGATTTTAGGACAGCTGGAACCATCATACTTCTCAAAACTGGATACTTTAAATTCAAGTGAAATAACTAGATTAGGGACTAGATAGAATTGTTTTGCATCAATTTTGGGATTATCGATGCCTTTTTCTTTCTTGGTATCTCGCTCAAGTTTGGCATAACTATCTTTCAATTGCTCGAGTCTTCGTCCTTGGATGATAAGCTTTGCAGAAACTGTCTCTGTACTTGTGTTAGATGCCCCGGGATAAGCTGTCAAACATGGTGTAGAAGTGTAGTTCCTCGCATTTTGTTGATGCTTGATCATCCATTCTTGTAACTCTTCTTGAGTTTGTTCAATTTCTTCCATGTCTCCATCTATAGTAACAAATTCCCAAACTTTCACTAATTCCCAGATTGCTCATGTCGAAACTCCGACCGCTCTAGATCATGAATGTCAATGCCATGTTATTACATAATAATGTTATATTGATAAATATGCAATGCATGAATGTATGAATGTATGAATTCATGAGGTATTTGATTCTAAAAGTGATCATCATAGAACAACTTTTATTAAAGTAAAAGGATTCAATACATCAAATATTAGATACTACAGATATTGGTGAGCTCTAACTCCCAACTTTTTAACTTTCTTTAAGAGCCAAGTTATCTTTCCACCATGATATAACATTGGATCAATATTCTGGCTCAATGCCATTGATACATCAGCTAGATCTGCCACTTGTTGAGCAACTTATTTTGCTTGAATAACAACATCTTTCATGTCGTTGTCCCTTTATCGAATCTTCACTCTTGATCTTTGAAACTGAGCATATCACTTTTCCTCACTTTTCTGACAGTCTTTCTTGACATCGTCAACAAGAGCTTTGTACATCAGCGTAAGCTTGAGGCATTCGTCTACCTTCTTCTTTAATGCTTCGTTTTCAGCTTGACTGTCATTCAGCTTGATAGCATTATCCTCATACATTTGCATGTACATTTTTATCATCTCACGCTTAGCTTCACTAACCCTTAGATCATCCATAAAAGTATTGCGTTGTAGCTCCATTGCCTGCAGATCATACAAAAGTGTATTGAATTGACTTTCACTTGCCTCAAAGCTCCTTTTCTGGTATTCGGCTTCATGTTTCAGCTCTTTAATTCTTTCCTTTGACTGTTCCAGAGTTACACCTAAACAAACATTCTTATTTGAGCTTCATATTCGAACTAATGTCCTTCTTTATGAGCATTGTCACCTTGAGCTTCATATTCGTCCATTGAATAAGGCTAGTTTTCTGTTCCAAATTTCCACTTTCCAAACTCCAAGAGAGCTTGAACTTGGCGTTTGAAGGCGAGACAGTTCTCAATAGAATGTCCTTGGATTCCATCGTGAAATTCATAGTATGTATTGGTGTCATACCATTTTGGATACGAGGGTTGCAAAGGTGCAAGGAAAAGTAGGGACACCAATCGGGCCTTTAACAATTGAGGATACAATTCTTTATACGAAATAGGGATTGGATCAAAATGATGTTTGTGATCTTCTGTCTTCTGATAATTAGCTGAGGGAACGCTAGAATTTGAACTTTGCCTTGGACCTTTACTTGATTCTGATGGGCTTGTACTTTCCTTCACTTTTGTTTCTCTAGGTATTCTATTAGTTGTCAGGCTTTTAGGAAATTTATGCCTTCCATCTTCAAAACTCAACATACCTTCTCTGACAAGATTTTCAATCTTGTTTTTTAAAGCCTCACAATTCTCAGTAGTATGATCTAAACTTCCTCGATGGTAATCACATACTGTACTAAATCTATAACCCTGGGTGACGAAGACACTGTAGACTTAAACGGGACTCGGGCCACAAGATTTTTCTCTATCAATATCAGAAGCAACTCTGCATATGTCATCAGAATTGTATTAAAAGATCCTCCATGGTTCTTTCTTTCTTGAATTTTTCTCTGGCATGACATCACTTTCTTGGGATTTGATTCAATTACACCTCCAGTTGGTTTATTGATGAGAATTGTATCGGTGCGCCAACTCGACTATTTATTCCTATATTGTTTTTTTTACTTTTCCTTTCAGCTCAGTATGCCCATTTTCTTTGGTCATAGATAGTCACCATCTCAGCCATTTGTCTTTTTAGCTCTTGCATCTCATTCTTGTCAGCATCAACACTAACAAAACCTGATGTGTAACACTTGGATGAACTGCCATTCATTCCTTCTATTGTTTTTCCAGAACACTGCTTCATACTTGCTCTCTTTTTTTTTCTGCCTATGAATCCCCTTATCCATCATGATCGTCTTCTAATGAGAACCACCTTTGAATCAATACCTCTATGCAATTAAATTGTGATGTAAAGGAATACAAAACAAAAAGAAATGAGTCAGTATTGTGAAATAATCTCGAAAAAATTAAATTAAATACATACAGCAAAATAAGTTATATTGAACAAAGAGAATGTTAGGATATTTGTTTAGATATAATAATTGAAAAATGGTTTTGGACTAAATTCAAAATATTGCAAAATTGATTTTAAGTCCAAACAACTTGAAAATAAGTTTGAGAAGTTTTTGAGAGGTTTTTGAATGTTTTAAAGAAGCAAAAATGTTGTTTTTAACACAGGCATACCGATACGATATACCCCGTATCGATACGGTCCAAGGGTTTCAACTACAGTGATTTTCCAGAACTAAAAAATTGTACCGATACGCCCCTAGGCGTACCGATACAGATAGGGTCGTACCGATACTCATGTACATGTACCGATCCCTATTTTAACTACCCCCAACATTCATTTTCCAATGACTATTCAAAATGCAAGGCGTACCGTAACGGAGAAGGGTGTACCGATACACCGTACCGATATGGTCTAGGGCGTACTGATACGCATAGCTAGAGTGGGCATAACGGCTAGTACCCGTACCGATACCGCTACTTGCGTATCGATATAGACTGCACTAGAACTGCATTAATTGCGAGAAATAGAGGCTCCAACAGCTTCAATTCAATCCCAACGGTCTCCAACGGCTAGAAACTCATTTAGGAGTATAAAAGAGACCTTCAAGCTTCAGCAACAACTAATGATCCTCAAGTCAACAACATTATGATGTAGATCTTGTAAAAGGGGAAGAAATTCTTAGTGAATTTGGGAAATCTTTAGTAGGAGCTAAAGTAGTAGATGTAGAGCTTGTTAGAAGCTTGAACCACTATAAATCCTTGTGTCAATTTTTCTATATTTTTGCTTCCACCACATACACCCAAAAATCGCACCGCTTGGCAAGCATATCAGTTGAAGAAATTTGAGCCCAATAGAGAATACCTAGAGAAGCGTATTTAAATTTACAGCACCTAACCTAGGTTCCTGTCTGGCTCAAGTAGGGTAAGCTTTAAATTACAAAATGCAATGTTATTATTACTTTTGAAAATTCAATATTTTAAACAAAGGTGCAATACAATATTTAAATACTGTAATGCATGAATGCACGAGGTGTCGATTTCAAGAACTAGTCATTAGAACAACGCCCATCTAACTAAAGGGTCGAATACAGAGAAAAGGCAATATGTTACTAGCTCTAGCTCTTTTGGTTGACCACTTTCTTCAGCCTCTGAGTCATCATCTATACAGGCTCGGTGTCAATATCAAAGTGTTGTTGCAAGTTCATAACCTCATCGAATAAAATATGCACATGCCATGCAATCCCCGCACTTGGTTCCTAAAGTTTATTAAAGGAAAATCAAATTAAAGTAAATGATCTTAAAAAAGAAAAAAATTGATTTCCAATGAACTTCAAAAGAAAAATAATTTTGGAAAATCAAATTTTTATGTGAGACAATCTAGTGCCCCTAGATTTATTAAAGGAAAATGTTTTAGAAGTATTTGGGTCCCAAAAAGACTAATTACTTCAACCAAAAAGGATGAAATTGAAAAATGGATTCCTAAGGGGACTAAATTATGCACTACTAATGTCTATGGATCTAAAGCAATTTGGATACCAAAATCTTTGTGATTGTCTCGTTTAGGTGTGATAGAGCTTAGATAAACAAGTGATGAAATTGAGGGAGAGCTTTATACACCGAAGGATGAACACTTGAAGAAGGAAGGCTTCACATCCTTCCTTTAATTCAAGTGTGGTAAAATTAGTTGAATTTTGTTTATTTTAATTTATTTTAATTCAACTAGTTTATCATATATGTTGGACTAACATTTGAGTGATGCTTGAGTAAGGGGGAGCCAATTTTAAACAAAACATACTTTTGTCAAATTTTATTTAAAACTCTCCATTGTTATGGACTTAAAAGTTTTCAAACTTTGGTTTGAACCATTTTTGATATAACAAAAAGAGGGAGAATGTTTTGAAAAATTGATTTTTCAAATGAATAAGGGGGAGCTTATAAGATTTTTAACAATTAATCTCTTATTCTAATTTCATTTTTACTAAGGGGGGAATCGCAAAAACAATTTTTCAAGTTGGTTTTATTATATCAAAAAGGGGGAGATTGTTAGGATATTTGTTTTGAGATAATAATTGAAAAATAGTTTTGGACTAAATTGAAAATATTGCAAAATTCATTTTAAGTCCAAACAACTTGAAAATAAGTTTGAAAAGTTTTTGAACGTTTTAAAGAAGCCAAAATGTTGTTTTTAACACATGCGTACCGATATGATATACCCCGTATCGATACGGTCCAAGGGTTTCAACTACAGTGAGTTTCCAGAACTAAAAAACTGTACCGATACGCACCTAGGCGTACCGATACGGATAGGGTTGTACCAATACTCATGTACGCGTACCGATCCATGTTTTAACTACCACTAACGGCTATTCAAAATGCAAGGCATACCGAAATAGAAAATGGCGTACCAATACACCATACCGATACGGTCTAGGGCGTACCAATACACATAGCCAGAGATAACGGCTAGTACCCATATCGATACCGCTACCCGCGTATCGATACGGACAACACCATAACTGCATTAATCGCGAAAAATAGAGGCTCCAACGGCCCCAATTCAATCCCAACGGTCTCCAATGGCTAGGAACTCATTTGGGAGTATAAAAGGGACCTTCAAGCTTCAGCAACAACTAATGATCCTCAAGTCAACAACATTATGATGAAAATTTGTCTTAGTGCTTAAATTTTCCATTCTTGTATAGACAACACTTGTGAGCTCTAAATGTTTATATTTGCTCAAGTGTTTTAGGATTTGGGTGAGTGCTTAAAGAGTGCAAAACACATACCTTGTAGTGAGGAATTATTGTTTGCTTCATTTCTTTTGTTTGAGAGGATTCCCAAAGCTTGGGTTGCAAGTTTTGGATGCTAGACTTGGTAATTGGGTTTAGGATAGTACATATTGCTTCTAAGCTTGTAAAAAGGGAAGAAATTCTTAGTGAATTTGGGAAATCATTAGTGGGAGCTAAAGTAGTAGATGTAGAGCTTGTTAGAAGCTTGAACCACTATAAATCCTTGTGTCAATTTTTCTATATTTTTGCTTCCACCACATACACCCAAAAATCGACTTCTCCACCACTTGGCAAGCATATCGGTTGAAGAATTTGAGCCCAACAGAGAATACCCAGAGAAGCGTATTTAAATTTACAGCACCTAACCTAGGTTCATGTCTGGCTCAAGTAGGGTAAGCTTTAAATTACAACATGCAATGTTATTATTACTTTTAAAAATTCAATATTTTAAACAAAGGTGCAATACAATATTTAAATACTATAATGCATGAATGCACGAGGTGTCGATTTCAAGAACTAGTCATTAGAATAACGCCCATCTAACTAAAGGGTCGAATACAGAGAAAATGCAATATGTTACTAGCTCTAGCTCTTTTGGTTGACCACTTTTTTCAGCCTCTGAGTCATCATCTATATAGGCTCGGTGTCAATATCAAAGTGTTGTTGCAAGTTCATAACCTCATCGAATAAAATATGCACATGCCATGCAACCCCGCACTTGGTTCCTAAAGTTTATCTCTTCACAACCCTATTTCTGGATAGCCTGGATTACTGCCCAGCTTGACCTTCAATACTTTGTCCTTCATTGTAGTGCCTCTTTGAAACTCATAAATCGATCATTCAATTGTCATACTATGCCTTTCTGATTTTGCCACTTTTCTAAGCTCCTCATTTTTATTAAAAACCAACATTTCCCTAATTATGGTATTCCTCGGAAAATTTCATCATTTTGGAACTTAGATATCGCCTCTGAGTTCAAAACTCTCAATTCTTTATTGGGTTCTTTCTTGTCAACCACGACCCCTAAATGGCCATTTAATTTATCTGTCATTTTTTCCTCCTCTGGTTATCATTGTTGTTTTTTTTAATACTGCATCTTGTTTATTTTTATAACTGCCGCTGACTCTATCTTAGATCTTGGTCTGTTGTTAGAACTTTTATAAACCCTGACTATCTTTTTTAATCCTAAAAAGCCTTATATTTCTCTATTGTTGGTGTCACATGTATCTTTCAAAAGGCGAACAATTAAACCGGGCTTCATAAACATATCATTATCCTAAACAATTCTAGACCCATTCGAATGACTAATAGCAACGCTACAATTCAGGAATTTTGTTGAAAATGACCCTTCGTATTCCCGTCATACAGTTCTTAAGTTAAACTTGGTTTTGGCAAAACTTCATCTCGTTCAAAAAATTTTGGTACAATCTTGCATTGATGACACATGGCCTCCATGGATATTGTCTTCGTACTTATATTGAGTCTTCTCGAATACAGTCCACAATGACATATTGTCTTCCGCTAGTCTATCAGACCCTTCAGCTCTTATGTCCACTGCCTACTAGACTAATCCTCTAACCGATACCTCTCATGAATTCAATGTGAAGCAATATTTATCGAATAAAATATACCCACACAAAACAAAAAACAAAACAAAAATTGTGTCAATATGGTGAATTAATATGGTTAGCAAAAATAATTGTTATAGAAAAGCAAAAATATATATTGCGTAAAATTTACCAAAGAACAATTTATTTTCCACATAAAAATAACCAGAGAAATGAATTTAAACCAGCGACACCCTGTCCTAGGTTTCTGTCTGGTTCTAGTGGGGTAGGTTTCTATTACAGCATGTGGGTTTCGATCTAGACTCTGGGTACTCAAACTGTCGTTACTGGACTAGTAAGACATCGATTCGGGAGTATACGGCCCCTTATAGCGGAGGCATAACCTCATGGTGTATAAGGTTGGTACACCGGAAGGAGGACAAATTCTGATCACGGAGCTGAATAACTCACGTAAGATCATGCCTCACTCCCATTTAAATGTGAAAAGCCCGGGCAGAAGGCTTATGCATGAATGCCAGTTTATATTACACAAGAAAAAGCTATATGCATTTTTCTTGAAAATTCATCCAATAATTATGGAGAAAATTAAATTCAAATTACTGTCCTAAAATGCTAAAATGCCACGTAAAATTAATTAGGCCTGACTCTCAGTTTTTTAAAGTCCTCAGCGGAGTCGCCAAGCTGTCGCGACCATTTTTAAAATCGGGCGTGTAAAAATAGCCTGACGATCGATCTTTTGAAAAATTAGGTTTTTTAGCCATTTTTAATTTAATCTTGAAAATTTAGGGGTTTTCACAATAAATCAGATTTTCTTTTATTTATCTTTAAAAAATATTTTTAGAGTCGCCACCGATCACTTCGTGGTAAACCGGAAACCAAAAAACAAACTAGAGATTTTGTCTTAAAATTAGGTTCAGGAGTCGGTTACGTGTAGGAAAGGATTAGCACCCCTTACGAACGCCCGTTATCGGTACCTTTAATTTTACGTCACATTTTAACATTTCGAATAATTATTTGAATTTTATTTATCCCATAATTATTAATTGAATTTAAATTCTGAATGCAGATATCCTTTTATAAGGAAATTCATTTTGTTTGAATACGAGATTAAAAACACCCCTTTAGGTGGTACCCCTATTCGTATCTAAAAATGAATTTCCAACATAAAAGGTTTTTATATGAATGTTTTTTATTGTCTTGTTTGTTTTAAGTATTGATCCTAAAAGGATCTAATTAATTAATTATTTAAAACTACGAATATTAATTAATTTAATGGCTTTTATGATAAAATGTCAATTTCTTAAACACCTTCCATATATTTAAAACCCTTAAATTAATCATATACCTCATTAATTTAATTAATTAAAGTTCTAGTCCTAATTAGGGCTCTAGCAATTTATTAAATCAATGTTATAAGTGAAAATATATACTAAATGTCGCCTTTTAAAACCAACGTTGAGATAATACCCCATTGTAAATAATGGAACACCATCCAAATTTGAGTCTCAATAGTTCAATTTAATATACATTTAATTATCTACAATGTATCATAATCAATTATTTAATTTTAATTAAAGAACTAAATTAATATTCAATTATAAGTTGAATGTATATTAAATATAATTTATTAAAATTCATGTTGAGATAACACCTCATTGTAAATAATGGAACATCATCCAAATTGAAATTTTAAAATTATATTTAATGTACATTTTATTACTACAATTATATTACCTAATTTAATTATTAAATTCTTAATTAGAAAAAACTAACTAAAGCTCTAATTATTATTTAAACTAGATGTACTTAATTGTCTAACATTTAATTTTATATGCTTATTTTAAAACATGCATCACACATATGGATTAATTGCATTTAATTAAATAAACAATTAGAACAAATGACTAAATTAAAAGAAATTGAAAACTAAAACTGATTTATTGAAATGGTGACTAAATTGAACTAATACAAAGCTTAATGCCCAATTACAAAACAATGGTAACCCAATTGCATTAATTCAAACTAAGGGGTACAATTACGGGAAAAATGGACTAAATTGAATTGATTACATAACCTAGGAGATAAATTAGAGGGAATTAGGGACTAAAATGAGAGAAATCAAAGATTTGGGCAAAAACCAAAAGGGATCCAAATGGGAATGCGCGAATCCTCTACCCGCCCGGATAAGAAGACGCGGATCCCTCTTTGACCCGCTGCCAAAACGGCAGCGTTTTGGAAAGCCTATAAAGCCCCCTTTTTTAGCTTCAGCTTTCATTTCCTTATTTTTCCTTATCTCTCCTCACTCTCTCTCTACCTGAAATGCTCTGAACCATAACACTCCCAACCCAGAAAATGTTGCCAATATGGATCAAAATCCTACTTTTTGGATGAACATTCATTTGTGTTCATCCATTTTGGATGAACACCAAGCCCTCCAGCCACCAAACCGCCCTCAACTCCGCCCTTGAATCCTCAACCACAGTCCTCCGATCACCCTTGCCTGTTTCCCAGCCACCACACCCGAACTCCGACCACCATCCTCTTTCGGTCGGCCGCCGTGAGGCGATTTTCGACCGCCGTTCGCCAAAACCCCAAAACTATACCAAACCTTATTTTTTTGGATTTTTCCCTAGATCTACCCCCATTCAAAAGAATCGTCCATTTTCTTCCCCAAATCCTAACCTAATCTAACACGGATTCAAAAAAATCCTCCCCACTTCCCTGATCTAAACCTAGATCTACTCGATTTTGGTTCCCTTTTTTAACTTCACCGTTGAAACTAGACTCCGACCACCAAGATAAGTTTTCATATCCATTTTATTTTAATTTTATTTTTGGTTTTCATGCATGGATGTGAACTAACGTTTGTATTTTATAGGAAATGAAATCGATAAAGGCAATATTCTATGTAACGGTTGATATTCTGCGGCGATGCTTGATTTTCCCAAGACGGTTTGGCTCCCCCAAGGTGGTTTTCGCTATCTGTTATTATTATTAATTTTGTATTAATTGCTAATCATTATTAGTAGTTCCTGATCTGACATTCCTCTCTTCCCTATTTATAGGGTTGACCGAAGATGATATCACATGTACCAGCTGGATCCAGATGATAGGGCAAGAAAAATCAAAATCAGTGGAAAATTATTTTGGCCAATTGGTAGTTGCCACGTGGCAAAGTTTGGGCGAGAAAGATCTGATTTTTGGACCATTTGTGCTTCTTTGGTTGCATATAACAGAAATGGGCGGGAAACTTAGTTGTAAATTGGGTCTGAATTGGGCTTTTGACTTTTTAATGGGGTTTAGGATATTTGTAAATGGACATTCTTATATTTGGGCTGTTTTTATTTATTATGGACTGTTTATTTATTTATTTATTTGGGCTATCATAATGCTATATTTATATTTGCTATTTATTAATTATTTATTTATTATGCCCGTCCAAAATTCGGGTATTACAGTGGCTTAACTTTCAAATTCATGGGATTTGAGATAAAAAGAAATGCAATGCGTAGCCCTTAGGTAAGTTAATCGCGCAAAACATGATAGTGTGATCATACCAGCACTAATGCACTGGATCCCATTAAACCTCCGCAGTCAAGCGTGCTTGGGCGAGAGTAATATTAGGATGGATGACCTCTTGGGAAGTCCTCGTGTTGCACCCATCTTTTAGTGACTCGTGTGTTTTTTTTTCACCAAACCGTTGATATAAGGACGTGTTTCTCGCATGGTTTTATTATTTCTCCAAATCTCAAGAATTTAGAGATAAAAAGAAAGGCAACGCGTAGCCCTTAGGTAAGTTAATCGCGCAGAACATGACGAGTGAGATCATACCAGTACTAATGCACTGGATCCTATCAGAACTCCGCAGTCAAGCGTGCTTGGGCGAGAGTAGTACTAGAATGGGTGACCTCTTGGGAAGTTCTCATGTTGCACCCTCTTTTTGAGACTCTTGTGTTTTTTTTTCACCAAACCGTAGATATAAGGACTCGTTTCATGCATGGTTTTATTATTTCTTCAAATCTCAAGAATTTAGAGATAAAAAGAAAGGCAACGCGTAGCCTTTAGGTAAGTTAATCGCGCAAAACATGACGGTGCGATCATAGCAGTACTAATGCACCTGATCCCATCAGAACTCCGCCGTCAAGCGTGCTTGGGTGAGAGTAGTACTAGAATGGGTGACCTTTTGGGAAGTTCTCGTGTTGCACCCCTCTTTTTGAGACTCTTGTGTTTTTTTTCACCAAACCGTAGATATAAGGACTCGTTTCACGCATGGTTTTATTATTTCTTCAAATCTTAAGAATTTAGAGATAAAAAGAAAGGCAACGCGTAGCCCTTAGGTAAGTTAATCGCGCAAAACATGACGGTGCGATCATACCAGCACTACTGCACCGGATCCCATCAGAACTCCGCAGTCAAGCGTGCTTGGGCGAGAGTAGTACTAGGATGGGTGAATCTTTTTCACCAAACCGTAGATATAAGGACTCGTTTCAAATTGCGAACTAGTCGTGAATTAGTACTTCATGCTGGCGAAATGCAAAAAATTAAACTAATGGTGTCATGCAAGTAATGCAAAACGAGTGAATTTAATAGGATGTAATCATAACAAGGAAATAAGGTCAGTCCGAATAAAAATAATCAAATGAATAAATTAATAAAGTAAAAATTAAAACAGATAAAAAAATTGTACATAAAAATAAATAAAGGCACCAAAGCCTAAAATGGTGACAGCTAAACGGGCAGAATTTCGCATAGTTTAAAACATTGGCTACTACGGCTCACTATATGCGGGTTGGCTCTAAAGTATAGGTAATCGAACTGTTGTGAGGACATCGATTAGGGGGAATACGACCCTTATACCATACCGGGTGAAAACCCCACGAAATATAATGACCAGTACTCCGAAAGTACATTACAACACTATAAGGAGGTGAAAACCCCAGTGAGTGAAGTAATCCCTCCCACTTAAGGGTGAGGAGCCTGGGTAGAAAGCTCATGCATGAATGTCGAGGGATTAAAAATTAAATCAAATCAAAATTTAGAATTTCTTGCAAGACAACATAAAATCAACATTGGCTTGACTCTCTAAAAAAATTAGCCCCAGCGGAGTCGCCATATGTAATAAACATTTTTTCTTTTTCAAAAAAATAATGATCGATAAAAATATTTAAATGTACGTGATCAAAGGAGATGACACTCGGAGACCGGGATGACACTCCCAATAGAGCGCCGTAAAGATTTTAAAAAATAAAAGATGGAGTCGCCACCAGCCACTTCGGTAGGTCGGACACCGTTAACAAAAATAACCACAGATTCAAAACGTCTGGGTTCGGGAGTCGATTACGCGTGGGGAAGGATTAGCACCCCCATAGTGCCCAAAATTCGTACTGCGTTGATTTAATGTCGTCGTTGCAAGAAAACAAAAATTCAAATTTTAATTTAAAATTTAATCCCAAAGAAAACGGTCTAAGGAGAATATTTTCTTATTTATGAAAATCGAGGAAGATGATACTTGAATGAGTTAGAACACCACTTCCTAGCCGGTATCCGAAATAAAGTGGAAAATATTCCCTTAAGTAAACCGAGTTTTTAAAAAAATATATCCGAAATGAGATAAACAAAAATATATATAAGTATAATAATATAATATACATATATAATATTTATTATAATACACATATACCTATACATAAATATATAAATTATAAAAAATAAGAAAACTTTACATATATAATATTACAATAATATACATATTATATAGTTAAAATAATAATACACATATATACATGTAAAATATTATAATACATAATAGGAAAATAAAATATTTATATATACATAATAATGGTAATAATATTAAACATGAAAATATTATTAATAATAAACATAAAAATACTATTAATAATAATAATGAACATATAATAATAATTATTATAAATAATATACATAATAAATTATATCTACTACGTATATTATATAAATATATACAGATACATTTCACATTGATATATTTCAAATAAATATATTATACTAAACACATGCTATACATATATGATAATAATAATAACAACAACAATAACAATAATAATAATAATAATGATATAATATAATATAATACAATATATTTATATACACATATAAAATATAATATATAAATGGGTAAACTTTTCAAACATTAGAAAATATATAATATACATAATAATAAAATATAAACATAAATAAATAAATAAATAAAAATCCAAAAGTGACTAAATTAAAAAATATAGCTTAAAAACTAAAAAAAGGACGAAATTGCAAAGAAACATAAATTAAAGGACAAAAACATGAAGGATATAAAGGCAGAATGGCCAAAATGGTAATTTCCCCATCGGCTGGAAACGCACGGATCCCCTAGCTGGGTTGGGTCAAGGTGCGGGTCGAAAGGCTAAACGACATCATTTTGGTCTTGAACAATAACGTCCAAAACAACGTCGTTTCGTGAAGGATATAAATACCCTATTTTGCCCAAAAAATCATTTCAAGCTGATATCCCAAAAAAATATTCAAACCCTCTCAAATGCTCTCTCCCTCACTCGGCCGAGCTTGGATGCCGGTCGCCGTCTCCGCTGCACTCTGCTGCTCACCACCGCTCACCGGCGACAACTGCTTCCGTGCACGATGGCCAAAACACGAAAGGGACCACCTTTTCGACTTCCATCGATGCGTTGAATTCAATTTCAACGTCGGTTTTCGGAAATAATCATTCTATGCAGGTAAATCGACTAAAAAACCTTTCGGTTTTATTATCTTTTTATTTCCGATTTGCTCTCTTTTATATTTATTTCGATTTTGTGTTTTTTTTCAAATGATAAAGTGGAAGTAGAATAAAACTATTTTTTATTCGAACCTCCCTATTTACATTTCGTTTTTGGGTTTTTAAAACCCAAATTTAAAATTAAAAAACTACAATTTGTCTCACTTTTTTTGCTTGTGCAGGTTCGAGTGGTGGCTTTGGGAAGTGGGCAAAGGTGTCCTCGGCGATGGACGGTGGGTGGCTCGCGTGGCCACTGGCGTCGCGCATGGTGGCCAAGCAGGGGGGATTGGATGGATGGGGGGTGCGGCAGCATATGCAAATTAGGTCTAGGGTTCTTTAATTTTAAGGGTTTTTTATTTAGGAGCATTTGAGTAATTTATTGTAATAGGTTTGAATTTTAATTGGGTCTGTTGGATTTTAATTGGATATAGGTATTTGGATATGTAGTGTGTGTGCGTATTTGGGTTTTTTATTTTAATTGGGCTAAGCCTTGACAAAATGAGTTATTACAATCACTCGAACTGGATTACTGTTTCCATTGAAAGAAGTATTGTAATGTTATTAAGCTCCTTCTCTTCTTTCTCTTTTTCTTTTGTTAAAAGAAGGGGGAACACTGTTGCGGATTAGATGACTAAAGCTACTTGTTTAAGCTGTTGTAAACTGTTGTAGGTTAATGAAATATGTTTTTCACGTTCAAAAAATGGAATGGGATAATAAGTGAAAGCTGAAATGAACTGCAAAAAATGAATAACTTAAGATTGGGAAGCAGTTATTGGTCGTTGACTATATGTCCATCAAAGGCACGCGTGCTTAGCAAACTCTCTTCGCTCGCAATCACATCATCAAACAACTGGCAACTGTAGTAGATCTGCTCAAACACCTAACCTATTATCAGATATCAAACCAAACCTTTTGAGTGAACAACTTTTAGAAGCAATAGATTACCATTTGGTAATTTTATATAAAAAATCCTTTTTAATAGTTTTTTTCTTAAATGATTCTCTCACAATGTTATTTAAAAAATGACCTCCAAATCGTCTATGTAAGGCGTTCTCGCGTTTTAGAAGACGCTAACTATGACCTCGTGTTCTACAAATAGCGAGTTTCGTCTAACGTGGTCAGATTTTATAGATAACGTAATTTAAAATTAGTGGATAAGAAGTCGCATTTTGGAAAATGCGAGGTCCCTGAGAAATTGAATATATGGCGATAGAAATTAAAGAGGACCTCGCTTTTTTTGCTTTTTGCAAAAAGTGAGGTCCTCGTAATCCATGCTGAAATACAGGGTGTATAGGCATGTTCGAGGCATTTTATCGTGTCATTAGTCTGATAATTTAGGAAATTTTTCAACGTAGAGTTGTAGTATTGGAACTTATCTTCCATTTGAGACTGATATTGGCAAATAGTAGACATTGCACACTGTGTAAAAAGCGCATTGAAAGTGGTTCCAATGCTAGTTTTTGTCAAAGAATAAGAAGTTGAAATGGCTTGGTAAGCATGTTGGAGGTGTTTTTCCGGGTTATTAATAGAAAAATCTTCATAATATTTAAGGTTACATGCCTAGTATTGGAACTTATCTTTCATTTGAGACTGATATTGTCACAGATGAGACACTTTAAACGGTATAAAAATGGCCCTGAAAATGGTTCCAAAGCTTGTTTTTGTGCATAAATAATAAGGTAAAATGCCTTGAGAGACATGTTTCATGGGTTTATTCCAAAAGTTAGTCGGTGTAACTGAGTTGCTTATGTATTCATTTTATTTTATTTTAAAATTAATTGGTATTGGAACATTGGAATTAAACTCTGTAACCGCGTAAAAAATCACGTTTAAAATATTTCAAAAGCACTGGAAACTGTAACCTTAACGAAGAGATCTTATTACTTAGAAAAACATTAGTACATAAGAAAGTATAATTAATTAATACGGGTAGCAATAACGTGCGGACACGGGTACTTGAATGTTTGGAATACACCGCAATCGCAGGTTCTTTGTTTCAGATTAACCACGTATGAGTTATATTGTATGCCTTCCAACGGCCTCGAATATTTCGATACACGAAACGAATGTTCTCAGTGCGAGAAACAGGTAGCAGTCATCGTATTTGAATACTGCGCATAGTTTTGAAATTTATTGCGAAGGTGTGGGTGGACTCTATGGCAGCCTTCCATATAGTCTGTTGCTTGCTTTCCTAAGGCTGCAAATAGGGTAGCCAACCGATAGTATGTCGCCTTGACAACGTAGGTGATAGGCAAATGTCGCACTCTCTTTAGTGACGAATTCACTGCCTCAGCCAAGTTTGTTGTCATGTGCCCATATCGTTTACCACCATTATACAATCGAAACCATTTTCCCTTGGGATTGAAGTAAGATATTCATAGCCATATTTGTTCTTGAGTATAAGTTCTTCAAACACTCGTAAACCTTTTGCACGTAATGCGAGTTGCCTATAAAAATGATAAAGTTGTTAACAATGAATAATAAATATGAATGTATCTTAAACGAAAAGGAGTGGAGGAGGACGTACCCATTCGAAACACAATTTGGCGATCATCTTCATTCTTGTACCTTTGTAAGTAGTTTGCAACAGTGTAACGTAAACAATACCAGTGATGAATATGTGGAGGTTGCCAGGAAGAGCCCATACGCTCGATCGCCTATAGGAGCATCGTGCCCATGTCAGAAATAACACATAACCCATCTTCTTTTTTACGCATAACATGAGATAGCACATGTCTTTGTAAGTTCGTAAGGAAGAATAACCAGGAGTTAAGATCTTCCTTTTCGACTATTGCGAAGGCGATAGGAACAATTTTTTGTTGTCGCCTTGCACAACCGTCAATAACAAAATTTGTGTGTAATTTTCGTATAACCAAGTGACATCGATCTGAACCATCAGCTTGCAATATTTGAATACATTAACGCACTGTAAAAATGTCCAAAATAGCCAGTATAATTGACACACTCCTCTTACGACACGATCATTTTGGTACGTTGGTACAGTTTCTAACTTTACAACTATTCTCGGTATGTGTTTTTGCATCGGGTTTAGCCACGACCGCAAGTGTCTATACGATTCCTCCCACCCTACACATTATGTACCATGTTTTGTGGTACTCAACTATGTAGTTGTACTGAGATTTGGCTGCAACAATACACGTGGCAACCGTTACACGCAGATTTGCCTTGACCAGTAGAATCGAGGTGTCACAGAGCACGTGCACATCCAAGTTAGGATGATCTTGACTTAATCTATTGACAGTACAAGTATGAGCCCCCCCGAGTTTTATGATCTGCCATAGTCGATTTTGCTTCTTCAAGCACGATACATGAACCCTCTAATTACACCACTGCCTCTTGTGGGCACATTCTGCAATGTAGTAATCCGGTTGAGTCTTCTTCACAGTTGTCATAACAGAGTTGCGTATGTTATAGTTCTTGATGGCATCTACGGTGAGTTCTTTCGTCAAAAATACCATCCCAATATTGAGTTCACCATCAGCACGCCGGTTGTACTGCGCAAGTTTTGGGAATTATGTAAATTCCAAAATGTTGAAGGCTTTGGTATCAATCATCGTAAAGTATGATGGTGGCTGGTAAACAAAAATCGGGATGGCAGGATGTTAAACGTTGGTAATATGTGGAATGTTGGTAGGTCGGGCATGTTCTTTGTTGTCTTTGACTAAATCATCTAATTTGTCATATTCTTCTACTTCGTCGACCATTTAAGGTATTTTGGTTGATCGTAGAAGGGGTCTTGCTCGTTATCATTGGGCATCGACTCCCTTATCAGTTCTTCCTCATAATTTTCTAAACCCAAAAATTATAATAGGTCTGGGTCGTCGAATGCTACGGTAATAGATGTTGTAATTGCTTGTCGATCGCGAGAACACTCCCAAGCCCGCTCACAAAATGTATTACCAAGATAAAGATCAAGGTCACCAAAACCAGCAAAAGAATATCTCTCCACAGGTTGTTCAACATTCTCCGCACTAGGGATATACGTTGAATATTGTCCAGATGTGAAATCGTCGAACGGATGAAACGCTTCATGATCTTGCGACATCATGTAGTTTTGTGGTGATTATGCACCGAAGTCAACGTTCAGTGGCAGGTTCAAGTCGAAGTCAAAACTGGCTATGCAAGAATGCCTTGGCGTAGTAGAGGATAATTCAATGAAGTCGTTGTGTAGAGCATACGATGATTCAACGAAGTCGTTGTGTGGACTCTATGTGGTTAATAAGTTGAAATCTTTCTGCAAATAGGTTGGCGGGCTCTGAACGTTGGTATTAAGATTGAAATCAAAATTTTCATGCCGCCAATATGAGAGTACGATATCGTCATCGACATCCGAAAATATTGCAAACAGCTCTAGGGGACTTCCAACAGAATACTACAAGTGGGCATCTAACATCAACTCCACATCACCGTTGTTTGTGACATTGTATATTCCGTATGTTAATGGTTTGTACGACGTCGTTAGTCTATACTTTAATGGCTCCAGCTTCTTTCCACGAGCATGTGGTGTTGGGAAACGCCGGTACACCCCATAGCATAGCAGAAAAATTATCTGACGTATTTTGCCAGTGATCCATGTACAAGGAACGATCCGGGGTGAAAAAGGGATGAAACGTTACCTTAAATAAATCTAAAAAATCGTAGGGAGTTAGGAGAATCCAATTCTTCTAGCACGATACCGAATCCAAGTTGTCACAACAGTGTTCCGACCTCTACGCATTCCACCCGAATGAAACGAACAATATTTTACTTCTCTAACTGTTAGAGAGGTTTTTCGCAAAAGACATATCTCGGCTGCTAGACCTTACACATTTATATAGCATTCAAAAACCTAAATGTAATTAAATTCAATTTTATTAAATATACAATATATTAAACCGAATATAATTAAATATGTAGAATCTGATTCTACTTTAATTAGGTTTCTTTAGAGATATATATATTTTAATAGTATTTAATAATTACAATAATTATCTAGTATTAAAATATATAAACAAGATTATCTATAATTACAATAATTATAATAATCTTAGTTTTTTTACTTATTACGTGTACAACAAGTATGTACACATGCTATCAAGTTGATATTTGTTCGTTTCAATCATAGGGTGTAACCTTTGTAGGTTCATGTAACGTTAGTAGTAATATCTAGAACAATTCTAATATTACAAGCAATGAGTGGCATCTAGCAATGCATCATTGCTACCTAAGTTACAGGAAGTCGTGGTTTGACATAACCTTCGTGATTAACTCTTTTCATGTATTACATTCTTTTGTCTTCATATCTAGATCGGACACAAGTCATGGAATAGTTACACTTGTATAGTCCATCTAATATTTCTTGATATCTTGAGTAGACTATTATAAACGAATAACTATGGTATCTGATATCAATTTATTCGAGCATGGCCATGCATTTTCTAGTCTCACTCAATCAAGTGGCCTATGATGTTACTCCTATTATTTAGGAGGGACAAATCCTATCTTGATCAACCATATTCCACTACATAGATTGCTACATATCCGATATTAGTCCTTATAGTGTAGTCAGTTACGACACATATCTGACCACATCAAAATATGTCACTCACGATGTTGAAATAATGATGATCTCAAGTCTGAGGATCATACATGTAGTTATCACTATGAGCAATGTTGTGACTGCCACATAATAATCCAAGAAACATGCTCATAGTGGGTTAGTCCAATATGTCATTCTCTAACACATACTTATGTATTGATTTTTACATCTTCATGTCAATGACAACATTTTGTCATCAATCAACTACATATTAGTCTTAATATATTATTGTTTTCCATGCCCACAATAATACTCGACTAAGGACATTCAAGAATAACTATATTATTCTAAGGACTTTATTATAATTCGTTTATTTATAAATGCACGGAATAAGACTGAAAAATAATAATGGCTTTATATTAATAAACATGATAAAATAAGTATGTCTTTTACAACCATCTCATGATTGGTCTTTGGGCATACTCCAACATGTGGAGCATTGTTCCTCACATCCTTCGTCAACTTATTATACGTCAGTTTCCTCGACAACTGGAGGTTTACAGTATTTGAGGACTAAAAGACGACGCCGAGAGATGTGTCAGCGACCATTTCGCCATTATAGTATACCAATGCAGTAATACTTCCTCGTCGCGACATTTTGAGAATAAACGTTGGATTACCCAGAGTAAACGCTAGATCACCCGGAGTAAATACTGGTGTCTGATTTAAGGGTCCCAAAAGTTTCATCAGATGAACTCTCGTCATATAGAACGCGAGGTCGTGAGATTCCCCGCTCTTTGTAAAACATGAGGTCGTGAGATTTCTCGCTCTTTGTAAAATGTGAGGTCTTAAGATTCCTGACATGACAGGTCAGGGGTACACTACAAGTGTGACATATCAATCGAATTCGCGTCCTACAGAATGTGAGTTAACTTTTACAGCTAGGGTTTGTTCCCCATCTATAAAAACGTCAATTTGTCGTAGCTATAATGACATTATTGGAGCTCTACTCATTCCTCTATAATCGAACATGTCAAAAAGATGGCAAGATTTTTTGCAACTGTATTCCATTCTGGAACCTATTTTTACACCTCTTTCAATAGCAAGATCAACAAAGAGGAGTTATATGATTTGATTTCAACGCACCTTCGCGAGAAAACCACACGGCAAATGTCTTGTTTGTTGGCGAAAGTACCAGTTGATGAGCCCGGCCCTGAGGCGCATTACATACTCCCCTTATCAAACGATAGGGACCTTCGAAAGATGTTTAGAAGCTACACTCGTGTAGGGGGTCAGAACATCGAGTTCAATGTAAAATTTGATGAAGATGCTTCTTCATCAAAAAAACGAAGGAACAACTAAACGTAACTTAGGTTGTTAAGTAGTTAAGTATTTGTAATCAAAAATATGTAATCCATTGTTGTTAAATAAAACTAAAATCTTATTTTACATGATCTACCATGATAATTCTTGGTTTTGTGCATGAATAAGAATGTATGTTTAATACTCTTCAAACTAATACATGAAATACAGATGACCTTTATAAGTATTAAAGTAAAGAAATTGTAATTATAAACTAAACTTATAATGTTATCAAGTTACTTTGGTTGCTAAGTTTTTGTTAAGTATTTATAATGAAAAATGAGAAATTATAACTATAAACTTATATATATATATATATAACATAGTTTGTTTCGATTAAATGATAATGCGGCCATTTTACATAAATCAAAAGAAATTACATAATCATCCTAATGATACCTATGTCCACCTGTACCACACAACGGTGGATGAAAAACCCGAGCTGGATTCCTTTAAACAAGACACCACCATCATCATCGTCGCCATCGTCATCATTATCGTCATCCCCAAATACATTAGGAGTCACACCACTCGCATTGGGACTAGTGTAGAATAGGCTCTGTTGTGGTGTCTGATCAATATACCGGCTCCGAACTGTGAGGCCAATAGTGGAAACTGATAAACTAGAGGAATAGATGCAGAAGACACTGTCGGATGGTAGACTAAGGGAACCATCATAAACGGACGAAACGCTTCTATAAAAAAACCTTCCGACGAACTCCTCATTTGATGGAACGATGGACTACTACCCGTGGGTTGAAATGACGAGAAAGTCGAGTGTTGGAATGCAGGTTTAGGCACTGGTGTCTCTAGCTGGTAGGCTGACTGAGAAGGTGCCTGCGCTATTCTCGATTGTGATACCCTGGGAGCTTGTGTTCTTTTTCTCTAGCCACCTCCCCATATGGGTACCACGTTGCGTTGGAGGACGCTGCATCAGCAGACGATTTGGGGGAGGCACTTCTATTTCTCGTTCTCGCTCCTCCGAGGATAGTAGATGTGGCTTCCTATTTTGATGGTACCATGGCGTATACTCAAAGGTAACTCTATGGTCCCAAATGTGCTCCAAAATATGGGGTCGCCTATCGAAACGGGTCAACCACTGTTGCATCCACACCATGTGATGATGGCCCCAATGGACTTCTGTCTTGCCTTGTTGCGTTAACCTGTGCAATGCGTCCAAATTGGGTGGCTCATCCGGAATCCCTTAGACATAGTTAAATTGTCATAGCACGCGGTCTGTAGGATGCCACTCGACTATCTCGTAGTGTATGAGCGAGACCATCATAATCCAAACGTGCTCACTCTGCAATATTTTAGACGAAATGCATCCCTTAATATTAGGATCCTCGTATGGCGTCCACAGGAACTACAAAAAATATGTAAAATTAGTTACATAAACTTGATTTACAAAATTTTATTTTTATATTCAAAAATTGTTATCGATTAAAAAAAATTTCCCCATCGATCTTATCGATCAACAGTCAATAATCCCGCTAGGTGGTAGGTAGTTCCTCATGTATTAATTGGCCCAACCACCTATAATTCAAAAAAACATTTCTAAGTATTCTAATATTAAAAAATAAAATAACAAAATAAATATTTATTAGTACCTCCGAACAAGTGGGAATTGGAATGGGGTCAGGTTTTTAGACGTCGAGCTTAAAAATGGCATTCGAAACCATACCCAAGACTGCAGTAAACAAAGACACCCCTGAATGGCACGTCTGTCCTGTCGACGGTTCTGCATAACTCAAAAAAAGATGTGCCAAGACTGCCCCCCAACATTTGTTTTGGGACTCCACAGTACTCTCCAGATGAGGCAACCACATCAAATGTTTTGGGATTTGTCTAGCATCAACACCCCCAATAAACTCGTAAAATATGGGCACGAGCAAACCGTTGCAAAAACAATTTTTATCATTATTAAATTATTTTGAATAAAATAAAATTTTACAATAAATAAATAAATAATAATAAAAAATTATACCATCTTCGTTGCTTCATCGGCGTCTGGGGGTAGGTTCGTCAAATTGTTGTCCAAGAAAGTTATTTTGAGTTTCCCACCATCTAAATCCTCCGTCGCAGGCCTTAGTCCAAGCAAATTTTGACACACGTCCGACCAGAGTGCACCGCAATGCTGGTGATAATCTCGCCGTCAATGGACAGACTGAGATGAAATGCAACATCTTGTAATATAATAGTTGCCTCACTGTAGGGAAGATGAAATGTGTGTGTATCGGGCTTCCACCTCTCTAGCAACGCCTTTATCATCAGTCGGTTCAACTTCGGACCGTCAAATGGGTTGGAAATATGGCCAAAACCGAACTCATGCAAATACTGGACAATATACGGATATGGTGGTCCTGTACGGTTGATGTAACAGACCCACGCACGTTCATATCCCTTCAAATTAAAATTAAAATATGTTCACACCCACTTATATTAACAATTTTAAAAAATAATTAACTAATTAAAATAATAACTAAGTAATGACTAAATAAATAGAATATTAGCAATTTTAAAAAATAATTAACTAATTAAAAAATTACAGCAATGTTTGAGCACCAGAAATCGAACACGTGTCTGTCGTCCAGCCTCAATAATCTCACCATATTACCGAAAATTTGAAGACTTTATAAATGAAAATAATAGAGACTAGTAATTGAAGAACAAGAGAAGAGAATATGATATGATAAAAGTTGAAATACTGGGCCCTATTTATAGGATTCCTCGCGCCCCATGCGAAGCAGTTTTTATAGACCTCATTATCTGTAAAACACGAGTTCTGTTGAAAACACGCAACTTTTCAGTCCGAACAGATTCCAACTGTTAGACTGGAGCTCGCTTTCTACAGATAGCGAGTTCTAAGGGTTTTTAATTTTTTAATACTTATTTGTTGATTCGAATAATATCTTTTAAATACCATATTTTCTTTTACATTTATTAAATACTAATAAAATTTAAATACCATATTTTCTTTTAAATAATAACTTTTTTTAGATTATATCCTAATCTTAATAAATATGAAATCCATTTAAATTAGGAATTTTTTATTTCAAATATCCTATAATAATTATAATATTTAATTTAAGAAAATAAATATTTTTATATTTAGGATCTTTCCAAATAATTAAGACTTTCCATCTACTTAAATCATCTTTCAAAAAATTAGAATCTTACAAATATTTAGTTCAAATTACTTTTTTATATACGGTTAAACATCATCTTTCGAATACTTAAATTTTTTCAAATAATATAATTACATCAAGTAAATAGGCTAAATTATATATTTAAATAAATATAATATGTTAATTACACATTAAAAAATTAAGTCAATTAAGTTTGATTTTAATTAAGTCATAATTATAACCTTTTAAATACATTTATTAGGGTTTATGGTTCCCTATGGTCAATGGGAACTCGCTATTTCCAAAGCGCGCGTTCCCTACAGTAATTACCACGATACATTAATGTGCCTCTTCAATTTCTCAGGGACCTCACGTTTTTCAAAATACGAATTCTTTTCCACTAATTTTAAATTGCGTTATCTGAAAAGTTTGACCACGTCAGACGTAACTCGCTATTTGTAGAACAAGAGGTCATAGTTTGCGTTTTCTAAAACGCGAGGACGCCTTACGTGGATGATTTGAGGGTTATTTTTCTAGATAAATTTGTCAGAGGGTCATTTAAGTAAAAAACTATTAAAAAGGTTTTTTTATATAAAATTGCCTTACCATTTCCCTCGGACATGTATACCATAAAATAAAAAAATATATACACTTAAACAAACTGTTAGTTTAGTAGGATAAAATATATGTTCGTTTCAAGGTTCAAACTTGTGTCATCTCCTTAAAGTGCAATGTGTATTACCAATGCACCCAATACTTGTTGACAAAATATTAATTTTTTAAATAATGTGTAAGATTTAAATTTTTGCACATAAAGTAAATGCTTAAATGAAAAATAGGTGCCCAAAGTATGACTTTTTTGAACTTTAGGTGCCTAAAGTATTTTTTTTGTAAAAATAGGTGCCCAAAGTTTTAAAAGCTATAATTTTAGGTGCCTAACCGTTAATGGGTTTTAAATTTTTTTAACCAATCAATGCTTGACACGTGGCATATTTGGGGTACCTAAAATTTTAACTTTTGAAACTTTGGGCACCTATTTTTATAAAAAAATACTTTAGGCACCTAAAATTATAACTTTTGAAACTTTAGGCACCTATTTTTACAAAAAAAATACTTTAGGCACCTAAAGTTCAAAAAAAGACATACTTTGGGCACATGTTTTTCATTTAAGCCTAAAGTAAATTGAGTTCAGAAAGTCACACTTATAATAGGCCTTTGTAAAGTTTAATCCAGATTAGTTAGTCAATAAATTAAATACCAATGATTGAAAAGTACCCTATAAGTTTTTTTGCTGGTCGGCGGTGGTGCCAACCTTAGTGTTGGTCGCCGACTGTCGGTATTCTTTCCCATTGTTTTCTTATATTCAATTCTTGTTTTCTCTTATGTTTCGGTTTTCTTCTAGTTTTTATCGATCTTTATGGTATATTTTTCCTCTACCTTGTGGCATGCTTCTGCCTTATGGCACGTTTTCACCTACCTTTGTGACAGATTTACATTCGTGTATAGTTTTCTCATGACGCTTGGCTCTGACTTGCGGTTGTTGGCGGTCTTTCAGTAGTTTGATTCTCTTTTATGGTTCGTTTTCCAAAGCAACCAAATCTGTTTTGCGAAGTAGCTTGCAAGATTGTTGGTTTTGCTCATCACTCATACTTCAATCTTTAAGCGTGTAGGTGGATAGAGACAAAAAGTTATGTTTCATGCTTAATTTATCCAGTGTTTCATCTCATCCATGTCGTTGCAGCTCACTAGACATGTGTTTTGATGGTATGATGTTTCGTTTTCTAGTTTTTTTTAATTAGTTTTACTTTGTTTTGTTATTTTTCTGGTACACTTTCTTTTCATTTTAAATATCTCTCTATTTTATTTTTCTAATAAATTATGCTGACATATTGTTAAAATAAATAAATACCAATTATTATATAACAAATACGTGAATATAATCGATTTAGTTTTAGTTTTATTTTAGTTGTTATCATTGTTGCACACAACACAATAACCCCTAGTTTAGAGATTTAGGATTATGACCAACAAGGATTGAATGTAATGGTAAGGCGACATTATTGAGAGGGAAAACTGTAAATCCCGAACATGAATAACAAAAGGATATGAAATATACTAAAAGAGATTTGGGGTTATGTATAGTTTATACATTATATCAATGTATATATGAATATTAAATGAAACACAAATGTATCAAATCTTTTATAACATAAGTTATTAATTAATTTATCTAAATCATGTAAATATAAACAATTTAAATATGATTATAGTATAAAGTATACAAAATTGGCAAAAAAAAGGGGGTTTGTACATTGATTGGGGATGAAGGAGAATTCATTAAGGAATTTGTGAAGCTTGATGGATATTAGTTTGTGATGATTTGATTTCGGAAGAGGAGTGTCGTATGGTTTCTTCTATGAAGCATTCTTATAGTTTTGAGTTTTGGGAATGGCATGGGACATATGTATTGGGCGATTGATTTCTTCTAAAACTATTTGGTTGTCACGTTACGACGAGGTTCAAACATTAGATTGTGTTTGGTTTTTGTTGAGATGTTTTTTCTTTTGTTTCGGTGATGAATATTGTTCCTTCACTAGATGTGTTATCGTTTTTGTCGTTTTGGGAGTGCGTGGATGTACTCTTTTAATGGTTGTCTTCTTAGGGAGGGCGTGTTGATTTCGGTTTCTTTTTCCCTAATTTGCATTAAAAATGGGTAATGTACATAAATGGTCACTAAACTATCCTTAAAAGTACAAAATTATCATTAAACTTTCAAAAATTACATAATAGTCATTAAACTTTTATTTTTATTACAAAATGGACACTGTACCGTTAATTGTCGTTAATTAGGAGAAGTGGCAATTATAAAAATATGTATAATAACATATTTAATCCTCAATATTTAGACATCAATAATGAGGTTTAAATTAGGAATAAATTGATTAAATGTGTCAATATGGAGAATTAAATGTTATATTATTTAAATTTATGTAACTATCACGTCACCCAATTAACAACATTTAACGGCTCAGTGACCATTTTATAATAAAAACCAAAGTTTAATGCCTATTATGTAACATTTGAAAGTTTAATGACCATTTTATATTTTTAGAGACAGTTTAGTGACCATTTGTTGCTTGTTTTTCCCCGCTGGTAGTGCCTTATACTAGTACTATTTATATTCAGTCCAATTTCACTTTGAAACTCAACCATTGTTTTTCTTTCTTTCTTCTCCAACAATTAAAAGAGAGAGATAAAGCCACCCTCTTCAACTTTGCAATGATTATTGTGCAATGTTGTGTATGACGATGCATTTTCCTTTTTTCTGCTTTTATCATGTGCTCAACTTTGAAATTGGAAGTAACAAATTTGGATCAAACATTTCCTGAAAGAAAAGGGGGAAAATCAAATTTCCAATCACATATGAACAAATTTCTTTAAAATAATGAATTTCTTAATTGACTAACTCCTTTGTGGCCCAATTTTGCAACAAATTGAGTTCAGAAGAGCAAGTCTAGGGATGCTAATTGAGTTGAGCAGGTTGCAAATAGTTCGAATTTGACTTGGTCAAAACTCGGTCAACGTTCAATTCGAGTTGACTCAACTCGAGATCTTAGCGAGTCGAGCAAAGTCCAACTTGACTTGATAAGTTTGCGAGCAACTTGTTCTTTTTATAAATTTTTATGCTTTTTTGGCATCTACTTCAAAAAAAATATGTTCGAAGGAGTTTAAATGCTAGTTGAAAACTCTAGAAAAGTTCAACGACTTGCTAGGTAATTTACCCATGAAACATTTAGTTTCAAATTTCCAAAACGTTTTGTATTTCTCGAGAATTCAAAAAGTTTTTTTGAACAGAAAACAAAATCGAGAAATGAGAAACTAAAAAGTAGAAGGTGGAAATCTTCAGTTCCCATATAAAAAATACCATTGAAAATTAAAACCCTGAAATCCCTAAGACTTTCTCTCCTTATTTGTTCATCGAAGATTGTTGAGAAACTAAAAAGAGTCTCACACTCGAATATCAACTTCATCTCTAACTCGGTCACGACAAGTTCGTTTATTATCTCTCCAGTCCTCACGTTTTTTTTCTTTGTATGCTTATATTAAGCTCTAATAGTATCATTAAATTTTACTTATATTAAAAAAACAAGATAAAAATTTTGACAAGCTTAACGAGCAACAAGTCAAGTCGAGCAATACAATTTTTTTAATGAGCACGACTCGAGCAAAAATTTTATCGAGCTTAACGAGCAACGAGTCGAGTCGAGCAACAAGATTTTTTAACGAGCATCAAGTCGAGCACTACTCAAATTGCGATTGACTTGTTCGATAAACACCCCGAATAAGCACTGAGTACTTTTATTGTCTATTCAACTATTGCCATCATCCACCATACAAAATTGCTTCCCCTCTTATTTACACTCTCACAATTTTTTTTCCTAAAAAAACCATTCTATTTGTCATGTTATTAAATAACCTCGTCAAATTTGATTATGTTATTTGCAATTTTTTCCAATATATTATTTATAATATTATTGGGAGGAAAAATCACATACCCCAAATATAACATTAAAATAGATCTAAACGGAATAATAAAAATTAAGTTTAACAAACCGAATTTTGAGTAAAAAGAAGCCTTTCAACAGTAAATAAACATTCCAAGTTTGTGCAGAGAGCATTGGCTATTTGAAAGTGATCACTCAATCACTCTCACCTTCTCCCTCTCAAAATTCAAGTCTTTCAATCTCATATTTGCCATTATAGTGTAGAAGAAAGGTGGTGTGTGCTGACCATGGCTTAATTAATGTACCCACGACTTTTTTTCCTTTTTATTTTTTTAACTCCAAGTCATATTGGGTATAATAATCCTTATTATGCTGAGAGCATTGAAAATAAAACTCTTGGAGTGTTTTAGTGTTTTGGTCCTAACATACGACTTATGGTCACCAAAATGGCACCTTTAGGGGGTCTAAAACCGACACGAAAGAAAACTGCATGCATCAGAAGAAAAACTTATAGACTCATTTTTGTCTGATTTCAGCCCCTACTTTACCCGGTTGAAGCCCACTTCAGTCCTTTGGCATCAAGAATAACTTTTAGCCCTAACAACCCTTGTCAAACACTAATAAATAAAATGTTTTTGTTGAACTTTAGATCAATCTTAGCAACTCTAGTCACCTTAAATTTTATTCTTTTCTTGTGCTTTCTTTCTTTTACATGAGTTGCTTAATTCGACTATGAGATATGTATTAATTATGTGGCCTTGTGGGCCTTGTTGACTGTATTACTCCCCATGTCCCAATAAAATTATCACTTTTGTGTTTTAAAATTGTCTCACTCAAATTGTCACTTTGAAAAACTTAACCAACTTTTTTAGCACAAATTTGCTTTTCTATCATTTTTTAGTTTTCCAACAAAAACAAAAGTTAATTTTCTAAGGGCAAACTTGTTATTTAAATTATTTTACACCATACAATTTTTTCTTCCTAAAACTCTGTGAAAAGTCACATTTGACATAATAACTGGGACAGACAAAATATCATTTTGTGATGTGAGGATCCAGATATTCGGTGATCATGTTGCAATATTGGCGTAGTTAAGTGTTGGATGTATGTTTCTCACCTAAGAGCAACATGTCTCATATATGCATTGTTACTTAAGGTAGTTGATTGTACGTTCCTAACACTATTTGACACCAGACCTAATACGTAAATACTTGATATGATGAGATATCGAGTATGATCAGTTAGTTGGATGTACGCTCCGGACGCTATGTGACATCAGGCCCCATCCAAACTATTAAGGTTGTGTGGGTTACTATTATTGATGTGTGGATTGTATTCTTGCGTAGTTATTACTGCTTTTCTGAATAAAAGCATGTATAGTATAGGTAGACGATTCTATATATGCCTTATGTTCATCTCTTGCCTTTATGTTCATACTTGCGTGCATGTTTATGTTTATGAATTGCATGATGTGTGGTAGGGTACAAGTGTCTCACTAAGCATGTAAAGCTTAGGTTTCTGTTCGTAGGTCAATAGATTTAGGGTGTGTCTAGGGGAGCACCGTTAGTGTAAGATTCTAGCACTTTTGCTATTATAGAGTATAATACTTGTATTTATTTGAACTATATATTCATAAAAATTTTGTTATTTTGGGTCTGTAACACTTCTTATTATAAATTTTACATATGATGGCTTACACTACATAGCTCCTTTATTTTTTACACGCTTCTATTTATTTTAAATTATGATTCCATTAGAGTTAGTTGAATTATGAATAATTTGATTGTTTTGGGGCTAAATATAATTTGAAAATTTTGGTCGATCACTTTAGTGACACAATGTGATATCTAGAATCTTCGAATCGGTCGAGACATATTAAGGATGTTACATATTCTTATTCTTCAAGTTTGGTGATTGTCTTGTTGTTGCATATCAGTGTCGTTTAGCTTATGGTTGTGATTATCTAGCAAGGTTTAATAGGGTTTGGAAATCACGATAGTGAATTTGGGAATTTAGTAAAGACGATAGAGAACTGAAGGAAATGAAACGGTAAAGGTAACTGTATATTGTTTCAATAATAAAGAGTGCTATTTATACATAAAGGAAAAAAGATTTAATAAAAGAAAATAAAGAACTAATCCTAAAACTTATAACTAACCTTTCTTAACAGCTCATACCCAACATTACAATTATCCTAACTAACTATATTCTATTAAGGTTTTGCAGGTTTTTTATGAGTACGTGTCGAGTAAATTCGTCTTTATATTTTTGGTGATGATGAGCTTTGTTTGTACCGTCTTCTGTTATTTTATGTGCTTCCTCGATTTGCATAGGATATGAGTTTTGAGGTGTGCTTTGCTTTTTGGCTCCTAAATTTTATCGGTTTAGTCATTTTAGTCCTTAAACTTTTATTTCATTCCTTTTCACACTCAAACATTTATTTATTTTATCATATTGACCCAAATGTGACAGAATGGTAACAAACTTTTAAGTTGATGTCAACTATTTTTCCTTTTCTGTCACCTGATAGCAAATTTTGAAAATTTTGCTATTTCGTTCTTACAAAAATGTTGATATCAGCTTTTCTTTTGCTATTTTTAATAACATGTCAAAAAAATAACTTACCTCGGCATTTTAATAAAGATAAAGTAACATTATTGTTCTGTCAAGTTTGGGTCAATTTGATAAAATTAAAATTTCAAGATAAAAAAAGAATATAATAAGAATTTAAGGACTAAAATAATTAGTTGATAAGGTTAAAGGTGCCAAATTTTTGGCTTCTTGTTTTGGTGCAGCTCGGTTTGCATTCTTCGTAGGAAGCATGTTTTTTTTAAATAAACTAATGTGATTATATGGTAATATTTGTTCATAATTTTTCTTAATCTTTTGATAACGTATACACATCTTGTACACACAGATGTTTAAACGCGTATCTCTTAAGATGAAAACCATCTTCTTTTTCACTAGAGTCGTTGAATTTCTCGGAAGATGTATGTTACATGGCAAACTGTTGCCTTTATTATAGGATTTTGCTATAGACAGCCCTAAGGGCTGTCAATAAGACTAGTAAGATTCCTATAATTAATGCTTATTTAGTTTTTTTAATGGAATCTAATAAATATAGTAATTATATTCCTAAAAAGTTGTGTTCTATTAATTTAATGGAATCTAATAGATGTAATTAATTATATCCCTAAAATTTTAAACTTTAAACTCTAAACCCTAAAATCTAACCTATAAACATTAAAAACATAAACACCAAACTCATAAATTCATAAATCATAATCCCTAAACTTAAAACCCTAAACCTAAAACCTTCAACCCTAAACTATAATCCCTAAACCTTAAACTTTAAGCACTAAACCATAAACCATAAATCCCTAACCCTTAAAATACAAAACCTTAAACCATAAATCAATAAAACCATACAATATAAAACCATAAATCCTTAAATCCTTAGAATTTAATTACATTAAATTGATGGAACGCAACTTTTTAAGAATATAATTATTAAATTGATTAGATTCTATTAAAAAACTAAATAAGCATTAATTATAGAAATTTTACTAGTCTTATTGACAGCCTTTAGGGTTGTCTATAGCAAAAAGCCCTTTATTATATTAATAAATTATTATGCTTGAGAACAAAATTTGTGAAGTAAAAAAAATTACCACTAATATATAAAATTTGAAATACAAAATCATAGAAAACGATTACCTTCTTTTCCTTTAGTCAAAATTGACCTACAATTGCTCCATGCAATTTAGTAATTAATTGGTTAGGTTAAACTAAACTAAGCTATCAGTAAGCAAACAAACGATAGCTTAATAAATGAGCTGAAAACATGCAAGAAAGTGTCTTTTATTATAGCCTTTTTCTCTCCTTTCTGTTAGGTTAGCTTTTTAGCTGATTTTTAACAAACTAAAAAAAATTAAAAAACTCAAGGGTGACTTAAGCCTTTGAAATTTCGAGGAAAAATGATTTAGCTTTTGATTTTTTTTTTCAACCAATTAAGGTGATGTATTTTAAAATTTTATTAATTTATTTTTTTATCAACGTTGACTCTTTAATCTAACGATATTTTTAAAATTAATTGGTGTCACAATATTTTCACTTGAGAATTATAAAAAAATATATTAAAATATAAAAATAAATAAAAATATTTTTTAAAAAACGTAAATGTCATGTAATAAAATTGTAGTGTGTCTCACTTGGCAGTAATATCTGAAGTCAAAAATTGTTAAGATTTAATTGTCAAAATTGGTTAAAAAGCTTAATTGATTCAATTTATTGTTCGAGTAAGGTGATCAAAACTCGACTCAACTTTTTTTTGATCGGCAAAATATGATTTTATTAACGGTTGATCATACAAGTCCTCATTACCACAAGTCTCATTACAGATATCTCTACACCTGAATAGAGGAAAAGAGTACTCATGGTAATGACATAATATGGGTTAGAGAACCACATACAAGAATAATACCCCAAACATACTACCAAACGTTGACTCTTCGTTTATTACTTAGAGTCAAGTTCCATAACTACGTTTGATATATTTATATCATATATGAAAAAATATAAAGATATATATATATATATATATTATGATTATAGAAAATCGTTTATATTGAAACCAACTACTACCATAACATTATGAATAACTATAATTAAATTTGAACATAAACTTAAACAACTCGATTCGACTCGAAAAATATTTAAGTATTGTTTATAAAATAAGACTAATAAACTTGACTAACTCGAAATTTTTTCACTCGACTCGATTGAATACTCACCCCTAAATTTAAGAGCTTAATTGAATTAATTTCTCGAACACAAAAACATCATTGAGTGTAAAAATAAATGAACTTAAAACACCTTTAAAGAAAAAATCTACAAACAATAAAGAAATGAAAGAGTTTTTATTAAAATAAAAAAAAAGAAAATTATAACAGGGAGTTCAAGTTATCATTAATGAAACGAAGGAAAAGACAAGAAAATAATAATAATAATAATAATAATAATAATAATAATAATAATAATAATAATAATAACTAAAAAATGGAAAAAGGGAAATGAAGAAAAGAAAGGTAGTCAAAGTTTCGGTATATGAATAAACGAGAAATTAATGGATCATTAAGGGACTGTTTGACGGATGTGTGAAAACCATGTGATCTCATGGCACGCAGCCACCTCTCTATATTAATTGTGTTCGTGGACCCAATCTATTCATATTTCATAAACTTATAAGTCAAATAATTTGATTATGAATTTTTTGTTTTTCAAAACCCAAATTTAATTTATTTTTTATGTTTTTATGGAAGTATTATTAAAAAGGGTAAACTACATTAAATGGTCTCGACTATGACCCGATTCTTTGTTGAGTCCCTTGATTATCAGAGGTTGCAAACTGATCCCTCAACTTTAAAAAATAATAAATTGTTTTGATGCCATTAAAAATTTAACAGCGGACATGATAGTTAACAAAAACTGCCATAATAACACATTTAGTCTTCAGATTTTACACTTTATTTTAACTTAGTCCTAATTCTAAAAAAATAACCTTTAACATTTCAAAATTTTATCAATCTAGTCCCTTTTTTTCTCCCCACACAATTCTAAACAAAAATCACAAAAATCCCCAATACCTTTCTCATCTAACAGAGGCAAGCTAATATAAAATTTAAATTCAGAACTCAACTTTAGGTCCCTTAAACATAAATATCAACAAGAATTCATCATGAAAACACTCTACAGATTGCTTTGAAGTTATAACAATAATAAAAGGAACCACAAAATTGAAAAAGCACAGACACCAGTACGAAGAGAACTCATTTTCCATGATTCAGTTACAAGCAGAAACAACAAAATATAGAACATAAAAAAAACACAAACAAAACTAAAAAATGATAACCCAACAAAGAAAACATTAAAATGAAGCAAACCCAGAAATACTTACCGGTGAAAACAAAGATTTTTTTGGGTTTTTCATTTCCTTTCAAAGTTGTTGACTTTACACCCCATCAAAATTTACAAAATAATATAAAAGTTTAGAGTATTGAAAAATATAAACATTTAGAGTATTAACAAACAAAAATCAGACTTGAAACTGAAGAGTTAAGGGTTTTTGTTTAGAATTTCAAGTCATCTAAGTAATCAAAATTTAATTTTTGTTTTAGACAGAGTACCGATTTTGTTTAAGATTGTGTGAGGAGAAGAAAATGGACTAAATTGATAGAAGTTTGAAATGTTAAGGGTTATTTTTTAGAATTGGGACCAAGTTAAAACAAAATGTAAAATTTGAGGAATAAATGTGTTATTATGTCACTTTTTGTTAATTACCACGTCACCAATTTGTTACTTTTTTTAAGTCGAGGGACCAGTTTGTAACTTCTGATAGTCAAGGGACTCAAAAAAAATTGGGTCACAGTCGGGGACCATTTATGTAGTTTGCCCTATTAAAAATATGCTCTAATTAGTAAAGGTCAATAAAATTCAAGGATAGATTTTTCTATTATTGATTTGAACAATCCTCTAGCGATAAAGTATTAAAAGATGTCCTAAAGAACAATAGCTATGCTATCGAGTATTGTCTACATGTGCTTTTTAGGACCATATACTATTATTAGATAAACGATATTTCTCAACAAGTTTCAGTTCATCACATTAATAATGTTAGGGTTTGTGATTCAAACTTTATTTTGATCCAATTTAATTAATAAAAATAAAAAAATAAAGTTAAATTAGAGATGTATGGGGCGAATTGAAAATGAAATGTGATTATTTAGGGTTGTAGACTGCAAATTAAGAGCAAATTATGTGTTGTTTTGAGTGACGTTTAAGTTTAATCACAAACTTTTTTTTTCATCTTTCGACATTGTAATGAAATTGAATTTCTCTTTCTCTATCTGTGTTTGTTCCTTTAATAATTTTTCACGTAAAATTTTAGTGCCTCTTTTATTATATAATTATTAAATTTGTCGGTATCTCGTCACAAATAATAATTATTTTTTAAAACTAAAGATGAAATATAAAACTTAATTATCTCGTTCTTAAACACAATAACGAGATTGCATGCAAAAGTTTAAAAATTACTTGACAAGACATGATAATTACTTTATATGTAGAATTAAAAATACTTGTCAATAACCAACAATCAATTGGTCTTGCGGATAAAGTACTAGATTTTTTAAGTAAAGTCGGATATTAGAATTTTGACGTTGTGATTAGAAAAAATTAAATTAAAATTGTTATTTTTATAATAAACCTCTACAGTACTCGATCCGAATTAGTCAATTAATAGTTTATTTACATGTTGTTGAACGAAAAACAGTTGTCAATAAACAAAGAAAAAAATCCCAAATAGAGAGAGAGGGTGCCCCAAATAGTAAAAATTATTTATAGGTGATGAGTAATGGCCATGGGGGGCATAGGCATAGGCATAGGCATTATTATCCATGGACACCCTAAAATCATCTAATCTCACTATCTAACATCTAATCTCTCATTCATTCTCTCCTATTTAATCCCACACTCACCTCTCCAAGCTACCACTCTTCATACTTCCCATCAAGCAGACAACCACCGCTGCTGCTTCCTTTATTTCTCCTCCTCCCCCTCCTTCATTTACCATGGCCAGAACACAGATCCTCCACCTGATTTCCATGGCGTCACTCGTTCTTGCAGTAGTGAGTCAAAATGAAGTGTACTCGGAGAAACAACAAGAAGAAGCTGACAGAATATCAGCACTTCCGGGGCAACCCAAAGTCTCTTTCCAACAATTCTCTGGCTATGTCATTGTCAACGAAGCTGCTGGTCGAGCACTCTTTTACTGGCTCACTGAGTCTCCCACTTCCCCTTTGTCTATGCCTTTAGTCATCTGGCTCAATGGAGGTTAGTCTTTTAAGTCCTATAACCCAAAAAAAAACCCAGAGATTTTTCTGTCATTTTTTTCCAGTACTGTTATATTGTTTTTTTTTTTTGTGTGTGTGTCTTAATTTGCTCAACTATATATTTTTGTCTTTGAACCGACAAATTTTCAGTAGACTCTTTGTTGCCGCCATGATCATAATTGATGAATAAGATTTTTCTGTATACATAAAAGATGTTGTGTACTGAAGTTTTCGTTTTGTGTTTTGTTTTTTCAGTTTTACACCTCTTTCTTATCAATCTTTCCCACATTAAATCATTAAGAAAAAAAAATATTGACTTTTAAGGTTTTTGATTTTTGTTTATAAAACTGTCAATAGTCAAATCCCATGTTTTAATTTGCTAATTATTTTATAGAAATTCTTTTGTACAATATTTAAACAATTTATTTCTTTTGCCTATAAATAAAAATATTATAGACCTTAACACCATTGAATCTATGTCTTTTCTTTTATACATTTCGAGAACTTTTATTTTTATATTAATATTTGAATATACATAAAAAAATAAAAGTTAAAACAAGGTAAAACTTTGATACACATGCTGTGTAAAATTAATTTTACACAAGCCTGTGTATTTACACTATAAAAACTCAAATCTTAAATTCCTAATCCTAACCTTAAAAAACTAAACCTCACACTTTAAATCTTAAACCCTAAATTCTAAACATTATTCTTAAATTCTAAACTCTTAAACCTTAAACCCTAAACTAAAACCCTAACCCTTAAAACTAAAAGACACGTATAAATTAAAATTTACACAGACGGAGTGTGTATCAAAAAATTTTCGTTAAAACAAACCTAGCTTTTGAATAGATAGAAATGATGACCAAACTACCGATGAAGACTAGAATTCATGAGCAGTAATACTCAACAACTACCGGAAAATAAGTAAAACTTCAACAACAAAAAACAGTTAACTCCTTCCCTTTCTCACTCCTCCTCTATACATTGAAGTAATATAAAAAATAAAAGCCAGAAAAAACAGGTTACATTTATTACCCCCACATAGCAGCAGAAATTAATATAGTTCAGCAAATACAATAAATTACACCTGCATTTCCCGTTCAGCTTTACCTGACTTTCAATGTCCAAGAAAAGTTGTACACGTTTTAAGTAAATTTTATCTTAATAAAATCTTGCAAAAGTTTTTTTTTTAATTATTATTGTGATTTTAATGTAGGTCCCGGTTGCTCATCAGTGGCATATGGTGCATCAGAAGAGATTGGTCCATTCAGAATCAACAAATCAGCCTCAGGGTTATACCTGCTGGTGTTGGCTTCTCTTACAGCAACCACAGCTCCGATTTGTTCGATACGGGTGATCGGCGAACCGGTGGGGCTCTAAAACCCCATTTCTTATGCTAGCTTAGCTGATTAGTAGAGTTTACAGTTTTAGTTAAAATGTTGAATTTGAGTCACTGTTTACTTTCTTTGTTCATGCATTGCTTCGCAGTTTCTGATCTAATTTGGTGGTTGTGGTTGCAGCTATGGACTCGTTGCAATTCTTGATCGGATGGCTCGGTCGGTTCCCGCGATATAAGACTCGTGAAGTCTATATCACGGGCGAGAGCTATGCCGGCCATTATGTGCCTCAATTGGCCAGACAGATCATGGTTTACAACAAGAAGTCCAAGCACCCAATAAATCTCAAAGGAATAATGGTAACTCCTTCATCTGGAACTCTCTGCAAAGTTTTGTGTTCTTTTAATGTTTCGTCAATGGTATTGTGTAGTTGATTAAAAATGTAATGCAGGTGGGAAATGCAGTGACAGACAACTATTATGATAACCTTGGGACAGTGACATACTGGTGGAGCCATGCCATGATCTCTGATAAAACTTATCAGCAACTCATCAACGCTTGTGATTTCCGTCGGCAGAAAGAGTCGGACGAATGTGAATCATTGTATTCTTATGCCATGGATCAAGAGTTTGGAAACATTGATCAGTACAACATATATGCACCTCCTTGCAGTAACTCAGATGGTAGCCGTTTTACCAGGCAGAGTATGCGATTGCCTCATCGACCCTATCAGGTACCGATCTCTAGATTATATATCCTAAACATGCAATCATAACGTATAAGGACCAATGTATTGTAATTCTGAGAATGAAAGCTCTTCAGATTTTCAGGCAGATAGCAGGCTATGATCCTTGCACCGAAAAGTATGCTGAGATATACTACAACAGGCCGAATGTCCAGAAGGCACTCCATGCCAACAAAACTGGAATCCGATATAAATGGACCGCTTGCAGGTACTTTGATTATGGCATGCATGATCAACATTGTGTTTGCGTTAACGCAATTTTGCTTTCTCCTTGATGCAGTGAAGTCCTAAATCGTAATTGGAACGATACAGATGTATCTGTTCTACCGATTTACCGAGAAATGATTGCGGGTGGCCAGAGAGTTTGGGTTTTCAGGTTGGCAAAGAGTAATTCTAAAGTGATATGAAGTTTGAATTACCCTTTATATCTTATAAATTTTTCATTAAATCCTAGTTTTTTGTTTTATTTTTCGATGAGAATAGTGGTGATGTAGACTCAGTGGTTCCAGTTACAGCAACAAGGTACTCCCTTGCTCAGCTGAAATTATCTACCAAAGTTCCCTGGTATCCTTGGTATGTTAAGAAGCAGGTAAGCATCATATATTTCTGTAATTCTCTCTGTTTTTGGATTAGACGAAGATTTACCGAGAAATGATTGCTACTTGGTATGTTAAGCAGCAACATGTGATGATCATGTTCGATATTGTCATCGCAACTTTTTGATTTGCAATGATCCAACATGTAAAAAAAAGAGATTTTTGGTGTACTGTTTTGAAGGTGGGGGGATGGACAGAGGTGTATGAAGGGCTAAAATTTGCAACAGTGAGAGGGGCAGGCCATGAAGTACCATTATTCAGGCCAAGAGCAGCACTTCAGCTTTTCAGATCATTTTTGAGAGGGGAACCCCTTCCAAAATCATGATTGTTTTTCTTTTGTTTTTAAGGCAGAAATGTCATTTTTAACCATTGGAAAATCAGTAGGAAAACAAAAATGTTTGATTGTGTACTGGGGGAGAAGGAAAGAAGTTAATGGAATGAAAGAATGTGTTTTGGGTATAAGCAATCATTTGTTGTTTGAATCATTTGATTTAAAGAATATCTATTTAATTTTTTTTATAAATAGAAAAATATTACCGTATATCTCATTAAAAATTCTTAAATTTAGTCGGATAAAAATAGTGCACATGATAATAATTATAGAACCGGCAAAAATACAACTAGAACAAATCTAGAGAAGCAAAATAACCTCCCAAAACAAAAAGTTTTATAGTTTAATATATCTTTTTCTTAATTTTTCATTTTTTGGACACGTTTTCTTTTCTCTTTTGGTTTTTCCTCTTTGTTTTCCAAAGTTTTTTAGGTTATTATGGCGGATATTGTTGATGAGCTTGTTGGGTTGGCTAATGCAACGGGAGATGATGAAGTTTTGCCGATGGAAGAGGATGGGGGATTCTGATGAATCTTACGAGTTGTGTTTTGGGGGCATTTTTTTTACTTCCAGCATCATTTATTTCCAATCGATGCGTGCTATGCTGGCTAATATATGGCACCCAATTGGGGCATCGCCATTTTTGAGTTGGGGGATAATAGGTTTTTGTTCCAGTTTTTTACAGAAGTAGATGCTGATAGAATCGAGGTGGGTGGTCCTTGGAATTTTAATACCCATTTATTGATCTTACATCATCTTAATGAGGGTGAGGATCCCAAATTGGTTCCACTTACTCATCTTAATTACTGGGTTCTGGTGCATGATATCCTTGTGGGCTCGATGACTGCGACTATGGCCAAAATGTTAGGCGATTTCATTGGGTTGTTTCTCGAGTATGATGTTTATGCGACTGCTTTGGGATATAAGAGGATCATGAGGATTCGGGTCAGAATGGATGTTCGATTGACTGTGAAAAGAAAAAAGAAACTGCTATTGAAAATGGGGTTCATCACTATGTGCGGTTTGAGTACGAGAAGTTAACACTTTTCTATTTTCTCTGTGGTAAACTGGGGCATGGAGAGAGTTTTTGTCCGATCAGGGCTGTGCATGGCAAGAAGGAATTGCCATTGAGTTAGGATTTGTCGATTAGAGCACCTCCGCGAAGGGCGGTTTCAGCGATGAGTGTTTGGCTCAATGAGGGCGTTCGAGCAGAAGGTAAAGTTGGGAAGGAGTCTTCCAACGTAAATTATGGGATTAGGCTAATTGAGATAATATCATCTCCTAAATTGGCGGAGCAGATTACTGTGGGGGCTGATCCTAAAGTTAACCCGGGGGATGGGTCCGAATTTCACGCTCCTGGTGGGGTTACGCCACAAGCTAAAGTGGGCCATCCTCGATCTGTTGACCAGGTTGGGCCTAGCTCTAATATGGACTGACAGATTGACTTAGATACGGTTATAGACAACAATGAAGAAGAGAACCCAATGACTAATGTGGAAGTATCTAAACGTAAGCGTCTTCAATCTGAGGTTTCTGATGTTACACTCCAAAGTGGTTCGTCTGAATCTCTTGCTGCAACTACTGAGTTGCTCCCTGATTTTTATCGGCAGGCCTAGGTAATCAGGCCAGTCGGGGGCAATGAAGATGCTAGGTTGGAACGTTCGGGGTTTGGGGTAACCTCGAGCGGTAAGGCATCTCAAGTACACTTTAAGAGACGCAGGTCCTTCCCTTGTCTTCTTAATGGAGATAAAGTTATAAGATAGGAGTATGAAACGAGTTAAAAGATTGTGTGATTTTCCAAATGGTATTGAGGTATCAGCGATAGAGAGAAGTGGTGATCTTTGCATGGGCTAGAAGAATAATTGCACTATTTCTCTTCAGTCCTATTCTATTCGACATATTGATGTTCTTATTAATGCAGATTTGGATGGTCAATGTTGGCGTTGCACGAGGTTTTATAGGGCCCCTAAAGAAAGAAATAGATCTAAGACATGGGACTTGTTGCGACACTTAAATAATGATTGTGAGGTCTCATGGATAGTGATCAGGGATTTTGATGAGCTCTCGTTTTCTTATGAGAAACAAGGTGGTTTGCTTCGTCGAGAAGGACAGATGGTGGCTTTTTGAATGTTGTCCGAGTGTTCTTTGTTCGATGTAGGCTATAGCGGTCAGTGGTTTACGTGGGAGTAAGATAGATTTGAGGCCACTAATATCCGAGAACGTCTTGATCGGGGGTGGCTAATGGCCCTTGGTGGGACTTGTTTCCTCATTTTAAATTGGACAACTTGTCGCATGCCATTTCTGATCATTGCCCGTTGTTAATGAACATTACGACTCTTGCTCCGACCTCGGGTACCTTCTGGCATTTTTGGTTCGAGGTTGTATGGCTTATTGAGAACTCTTGTGAGCCGAAGGTTCGTAGACTTTGGAATTCATCCAATGGGTTCTTGCTTAAGAAGTTGAAGGTGGTAAGTTCTAGACTTAAAGTTTGGTTTTGAAAGATTCGCAGAGAGAGGAAGTTGACTGTGAAAGAGCTTCGAAGTAGGCTCTATCTATTAAACGATGCCCAACTGTCGGATGAGGTGTTAGGAGAAATTATTGAGGTTAAACTAGCTTTGAACCTTGAAGCAGGCAAGGAATAGTTGTACTGAAAACATCGTTCACGTGCCAATTGGCTTAAGAATGGGGATCGGAATACTCATTTTTTTTATTCTTTTGCTTCTAAGCATAGGAAACGTAATTATTTTAATAGCTTAACTGATCCTATTGGTGCTATTTATGAGGAAGATGAGGATATGCGTAGAGTGGCTAAGGATTATTTCAAAGTCACTTTTTTGGTCTCAGGGAGACTCTATAGCTCTGAAAATTCTAGAGGATATTCAACCTTGTATTTTGGCTAATATGAACGAGAGATTGATACGTGGCAACGAGTATGATGCGGTTGTTGCTGCATTGAAGGGAATGAACCCTCTTAAGGCTTCCGGGGAGGATGGCCTTGGTGTCGTGTTTTACCAAAAGTTTTGGCATATAGTTGGCCAGGATGTTTCACGGTATTATCTATAGGTTATCTGAGGGGATGTCCAGCTTGAGGATATTAATCGAACACATTGTTTTAATCTTCAAGGTACATAATCTGAGGAATATGACCCAATTTTGTCCAATTAGTCTTTGCAATAAATTGTATAAGATAATTGCTAAGTGTCACGTCCATAAATTCACACAAACTAGGACGTGCAGCCTTGGGTGCTTGCTGGGCGGACTAGCAACCAAGTAAGCCTAAACTGATCAAAGCTAGAATGCTTGGATCATCGTGGAAACGAAAAGAACAAAGAAAGGAAATGGCTAGCAAATAAGACCGAGGGAAATGAGTGAATGCTCAATGTATTACTCAAATCAGAAGTGATGAAATGAGGTGGGGTGATCCTCTATTTATACTTGAAGCCCCCTACATCCAACGGCTAAGATGAAAGTAAATCAACGGACAAGATTAAAGCTATACAATAATATCCCTTGATCCTAGCTATTTGGATCAAACTTGCCAAAGATAAGGGATTACAACAGATATGGAAATATTCAAGGTGATAAGGCTTGTTGGCTTGTTGACTTGTGATACTTGCCATATCTGATGGCTCTTCAACCCCAAGTGATGGGCTAGCTCGGATGGGTGCTGGCAAGCCCAAAATAGCGTGGAGGGCCTCCTCAGCTGCCTGGTGTGCACTGGGCTCGGACCTTGGGGTGCGGGCCGTGACAATCTCCCCCACTGGTTCTGGCGACGCCCTCGTTGCCCGACTGGTATGGTAGTGCTCCACTTGGTTCTTGAATTGCCAAAGGGCCTCGGCTGGTTCCTAACTCCCTTCACTGTCGGGAAGTCCCTTCCATTGAACAAAGTACTCGTGCCTTGGCCGGTAGTTTTGCCGTCGAATGACTCTCTCTGCTTGGATCTCTCGAACCTCGTTCTCATAGGAGACCTTCACTCCGACTGGCGCTCGGTGTGACTTGCCTCTATCCAGATCTAACTCATCTCGATGGTAGGGCTTGAGTTGACTGACATGGAACACTAGATGAGTTCGGATGGTCGATGGCAACTCCAATCTGTAGGCCATGGTGCCTACTCGCTTCACAACTTCGAATGGACCATCGTATCTCCGCACAAGACCCTTGTGCATGTTCTTGTCGCGGAAGATCCCGGTGATTTTGGCAAGGACTTGATCACCAACTTGGAAGTTCACGTCCCTACGCTTTCGATCTGCCCACTTCTTGGTCCGCTTCCCTGCCTTGTGTAAACAAGCTCGGGCTAAGTTGTGATTCTCTAGCCACTCCTTGGCAAACTTGTGTGCTGCTGGATTAGGCCCCTCATACTTGGTAGCAACCGCGTTGGGTGTAAGCGGTTGTTGCCCCATCACGATCTCAAACGGACTTTGGTTTGTCGCCTCGCTCCGTTGCAAGTTGTAGGAAAATTGGGCCACATCTAACAGCTTTGGCCAGTCGCGTTGTGTAGCACTCACATAGTGCCTCAAATAGATCTCCAACAAAGCATTCACTCGCTCAGTTTGCCCGTCGGTCTGTGGGTGGAAACTAGTTGAGAAGTTCAAACTTGATCACAAGAGCTTGAACAACTCGGTCCAAAACTTCCCTGTGAACTGTGAGTCTCGGTCACTGATGATTGTCTTTGGCACTCCCTAAGGCTTCACCACGTGCTTGAGGAAAAGACGGGATGCCTCCTTTGATGGGCATGCCTTAGACGCTGGAATAAACGTCCCATACTTCAAAAACCTGTCAACAACAACCATAATAGTAGACAGGCCATCAGTGCTAGGCAAACCGACAATAAAATCCATGGAAAGACTCTCTCATGGTCACTCGGGAATGGGCAATGGATGCAACAATCCCGCTGGTTTCTTCATCTCCACCTTAAATCTAACCTATAAACATTAAAACATAAACCTGATAGGGTCGATGAAGTGTACTTTGTTCATCGAACCTCGTTCTCATAGGAGACCTTTACTCCGACTGGTTTCTTCATCGCAACTTTTTGATTTGCAATGATCCAACATGTAAAAAAAAGAGATTTTTGGCGTATTGTTTTGAAGGTGGGGGGATGGACAGAGGTGTATGAAGGGCTAAAATTTGCAACAGTGAGAGGGGCAGGCCATGAAGTACCATTATTCAAGCCAAGAGCAGCACTTCAGCTTTTCAGATCATTTTTGAGAGGGGAACCCCTTCCAAAATCATGATTGTTTTTCTTTTGTTTTTAAGGCAGAAATATGTCATTTTTAACCATTGGAAAATCAGTAGGAAAACAAAAATGTTTGATTGTGTAATGGGAGAGAAGGAAAGAAGTTAATGGAATGAAAGAATGTGTTTTGGGTATAAGCAATCATTTGTTGTTTGAATCATTTGATTTAAAGAATATCTATTTAATTTTTTTTGATAAATAGAGGAATATTATCGTATATCTTATTAAAAATTCTTAAATTTAGTCGGATGAAAATAGTGCACATGATAATAATTATAGAACCGACAAAAATACAACTAGAACAAATATAGAGAAGCAAAATAACCTCCCAAAACAAAAAATTTAATAATTTAATATATCTTTTTCTTAATTTTTCTATCTTTTGGACACGTTTTCTTTTCTCTTTTGGTTTTTCCTCTTTGTTTTCCAAAGTTTTTTAGGTTATTATGGCGGATATTGTTGATGAGCTTGTTGGGTTGGCTAATGCAACGGGAGATGATGAAGTTTTGCCGATGGAAGAGGATGGGGGATTCTGATGAATCTTACGAGTTGTGTTTTGTGGGCATTTTTTTTTACTTCCAGCATCATTTATTTCCAGTCGATGCGTGCTATGCTGGCTAATATATGGCACCCAATTGGGGCATCGCCATTTTTGAGTTGGGGGATAATAGGTTTTTGTTCCAGTTTTTTACAGAAGTAGATGCTGATAGAATCGAGGTGGGTGGTCCTTGGAATTTTAATACCCATTTATTGATCTTACATCATCTTAATGAGGGTGAGGATCCCAAATTGGTTCCACTTACTCATCTTAATTACTGGGTTCTGGTGCATGATATCCTTGTGGGCTCGATGACTGCGACTATGGCCAAAATGTTAGGCGATTTCATTGGGTTGTTTCTCGAGTATGATGTTTATGCGACTGCTTTGGGATATAAGAGGATCATGAGGATTCGGGTCAGAATGGATGTTCGATTGACTGTGAAAAGAAAAAAGAAACTGCTATTGAAAATGGGGTTCATCATTATGTGCGGTTTGAGTACGAGAAGTTAACACTTTTCTATTTTCTCTGTGGTAAACTGGGGCATGGAGAGAGTTTTTGTCCGATCAGGGCTGTGCATGGCAAGAAGGAATTGCCATTGAGTTAGGATTTGTCGATTAGAGCACCTCCGTGAAGGGCGGTTTCAGCGATGAGTGTTTGGCTCAAGGAGGGCGTTCGAGCAGAAGGTAAAGTTGGGAAGGAGTCTTCCAACGTAAATTATGGGATTAGGCTAATTGAGATAATATCATCTCCTAAATTGGCGGAGCAGATTACTGTGGGGGCTGATCCTAAAGTTAACCCGGGGGATGGGTCCGAATTTCACGCTCCTGGTGGGGTTACGCCACAAGCTAAAGTGGGCCATCCTCGATCTGTTGACCAGGTTGGGCCTAGCTCTAATATGGACTGACAGATTGACTTAGATACGGTTATAGACAACAATGAAGAAGAGAACCCAATGACTAATGTGGAAGTATCTAAACGTAAGCGTCTTCAATCTGAGGTTTCTGATGTTACACTCCAAAGTGGTTCGTCTGAATCTCTTGCTGCAACTACTGAGTTGCTCCCTCATTTTTATCGGCAGGCCTAGGTAATCAGGCCAGTCGGGGCAATGAAGATGCTAAGTTGGAACGTTCGGGGTTTGGGGTAACCTCGAGCGGTAAGGCATCTCAAGTACACTTTAAGAGACGCAGGTCCCTCCCTTGTCTTCTTAATGGAGATAAAGTTATAAGATAGGAATATGAAACGAGTTAAAAGATTGTGTGATTTTCCAAATGGTATTGAGGTATCAGCGATAGAGAGAAGTGGTGATCTTTGCATGGGCTAGAAGAATAATTGCACTATTTCTCTTCAGTCCTATTCTATTCGACATATTGATGTTCTTATTAATGCAGATTTGGATGGTCAATGTTGGCGTTGCACGAGGTTTTATAGGGCCCCTAAAGAAAGAAATAGATCTAAGACATGGGACTCGTTGCGACACTTAAATAATGATTGTGAGGTCTCATGGATAGTGATCAGGGATTTTGATGAGCTCTCGTTTTCTTATGAGAAACAAGGTGGTTTGCTTCGTCGAGAAGGACAGATGGTGGCTTTTTGAATGTTGTCCGAGTGTTCTTTGTTCGATGTAGGCTATAGCGGTCAGTGGTTTACGTGGGAGTAAGATAGATTTGAGGCCACTAATATCCGAGAACGTCTTGATCGGGGGTGGCTAATGGCCCTTGGTGGGACTTGTTTCCTCATTTTAAATTGGACAACTTGTCGCATGCCATTTCTGATCATTGCCCGTTGTTAATGAACATTACGACTCTTGCTCCGACCTCGGGTACCTTCTGGCATTTTTGGTTCGAGGTTGTATGGCTTATTGAGAACTCTTGTGAGCCGAAGGTTCGTAGACTTTGGAATTCATCCAATGGGTTCTTGCTTAAGAAGTTGAAGGTGGTAAGTTCTAGACTTAAAGTTTGGTTTTGAAAGATTCGCAGAGAGAGGAAGTTGACTGTGAAAGAGCTTCGAAGTAGGCTCTATCAATTAAACGATGCCCAACTGTCGGATGAGGTGTTAGGAGAAATTATTGAGGTTAAACTAGCTTTGAACCTTGAAGCAGGCAAGGAATAGTTGTACTGAAAACATCGTTCACGTGCCAATTGGCTTAAGAATGGGGATCGGAATACTCATTTTTTTTATTCTTTTGCTTCTAAGCATAGGAAACGTAATTATTTTAATAGCTTAACTGATCCTATTGGTGCTATTTATGAGGAAGATGAGGATATGCGTAGAGTGGCTAAGGATTATTTCAAAGTCACTTTTTGGTCTCAGGGAGACTCTATAGCTCTGAAAATTCTAGAGGATATTCAACCTTGTATTTTGGCTAATATGAACGAGAGATTGATACGTGGCAACGAGTATGATGCGGTTGTTGCTGCATTGAAGGGAATGAACCCTCTTAAGGCTTCCGGGGAGGATGGCCTTGGTGTCGTGTTTTACCAAAAGTTTTGGCATATAGTTGGCCAGGATGTTTCACGGTATTATCTATAGGTTATCTGAGGGGATGTCCAGCTTGAGGATATTAATCGAACACATTGTTTTAATCTTCAAGGTACATAATCTGAGGAATATGACCCAATTTTGTCCAATTAGTCTTTGCAATAAATTGTATAAGATAATTGCTAAGTGTCACGTCCATAAATTCACACAAACTAGGACGTGCAGCCTTGGGTGCTTGCTGGGCGGACTAGCAACCAAGTAAGCCTAAACTGATCAAAGCTAGAATGCTTGGATCATCGTGGAAACGAAAAGAACAAAGAAAGGAAATGGCTAGCAAATAAGACCGAGGGAAATGAGTGAATGCTCAATGTATTACTCAAATCAGAAGTGATGAAATGAGGTGGGGTGATCCTCTTTTATACTTGAAGCCCCCACATCCAACGGCTAAGATGAAAGTAAATCAACGGACAAGATTAAAGCTATACAATAATATCCCTTGATCCTAGCTATTTGGATCAAACTTGCCAAAGATAAGGGATTACAACAGATATGGAAATATTCAAGGTGATAAGGCTTGTTGGCTTGTTGACTTGTGATACTTGCCATATCTGATGGCTCTTCAACCCCAAGTGATGGGCTAGCTCGGATGGGTGCTGGCAAGCCCAAAATAGCGTGGAGGGCCTCCTCAGCTGCCTGGTGTGCACTGGGCTCGGACCTTGGGGTGCGGGCCGTGACAATCTCCCCCACTGGTTCTGGCGACGCCCTCGTTGCCCGACTGGTATGGTAGTGCTCCACTTGGTTCTTGAATTGCCAAAGGGCCTCGGCTGGTTCCTAACTCCCTTCACCGCCGGGAAGTCCTTCCATTGAACAAAGTACTCGTGCCTTGGCCGGTAGTTTTGCCGTCGAATGACTCTCTCTCTTGGATCTCTCGAACCTCGTTCTCATAGGAGACCTTCACTCCGACCGGCGCGGTGTGACTTGCCTCTATCCGGATCTAACTCATCTCGATGGTAGGGCTTGAGTTGACCGACCATGGAACACTAGATGAGTTCGGATGGTCGATGGGCAACTCAATCAACTGAGGCCATGGTGCCTACCGCTTCACAACTTCGAATGGACCATCGTATCTCCGCACAAGACCCTTGTGCATGTTCTTGTCGCGGAAGATCCCGGTGATTTTGGCAAGGACTTGATCACCAACTTGGAAGTTCACGTCCCTACGCTTTCGATCCGCCCACTTCTTGGTCCGCTTCCCGCCTTGTGTAAACAAGCTCGGGCTAAGTTGTGATTCTCTAGCCACTCCTTGGCAAACTTGTGTGCTCTTTGGATTAGGCCCCTCATACTTGGTAGCAACCGCGTTGGGTGTAAGCGGTTGTTGCCCCATCACGATCTCAAACGGACTTTGGTTTGTCGCCTCGCTCCGTTGCAAGTTGTAGGAAAATTGGGCCACATCTAATAGCTTTGGCGGTCGCGTTGTGTAGCACTCACATAGTGCCTCAAATAGATCTCCAACAAAGCATTCACTAATCGGTTTGCCCGTCGGTCTGCCGTGGGTGGAAACTAGTTGAGAAGTTCAAACTTGATCACAAGAGCTTGAACAACTCGGTCCAAAACTTCCCGTGAACTGTGAGTCTCGGTCATCGATGATTGTCTTTGGCACTCCCTGGGCTTCTTCACCACGTGCTTGAGGAAAAGACGGGATGCCTCCTTTGATGGGCATGCCTTAGACGCTGGAATAAACGTCCCATACTTCAAAAAACCTGTCAACAACAACCATAATAGTAGATTCATCATCGGATGCTAGGCAAACCGACAATAAAATCCATGGAAAGACTCTCTCATGGTCACTCGAATGGGCAATGGATGCAACAATCCCACAAGTCCCCCTTCTTCATCTCCACCTTAAATCTAACCTATAAACATTAAAACATAAACCCGATAGGGTCGATGAAGTGTACTTTGTTCATCGAACCTCGTTCTCATAGGAGACCTACTCCGATCGTTTCTTCATCGCAACTTTTGATTTGCAATGATCCAACATGTAAAAAAAGAGATTTTTTGCGTATTGTTTTGAAGGTGGGGGATGGACAGAGGTGTATGAAGGGCTAAAATTTGCAATGATGAGAGGGGCAGCCATGAAGTACCATTATTCAAGCCAAGAGCAAAGACTTGACTTTTTTCGAGATCATTTTTGAGAGGGGAACCCTTCCAAAATCATGATTGTTTTTCTTTTGTTTTTAAGGCGAAATATGTCATTTTTAACCATTGGAAAATCAGTAGGAAAACAAAAATGTTTGATTGTGTAATGGGAGAGAAGGAAAGAAGTTAATGGAATGAAAGAATGTGTTTTGGGTATAAGCAATCATTTGTTGTTTGAATCATTTGATTTAAAGAATATCTATTTAATTTTTTTTGATAAATAGAGGAATATTATCGTATATCTTATTAAAAATTCTTAAATTTAGTCGGATGAAAATAGTGCACATGATAATAATTATAGAACCGACAAAAATACAACTAGAACAAATATAGAGAAGCAAAATAACCTCCCAAAACAAAAAAAAAATTAATAATTTAATATATCTTTTTCTTAATTTTTCTATCTTTTGGACACGTTTTCTTTTCTCTTTTGGTTTTTCCTCTTTGTTTTCCAAAGTTTTTTAGGTTATTATGGCGGATATTGTTGATGAGCTTGTTGGGTTGGCTAATGCAACGGGAGATGATGAAGTTTTGCCGATGGAAGAGGATGGGGGATTCTGATGAATCTTACGAGTTGTGTTTTGTGGGCATTTTTTTTTACTTCCAGCATCATTTATTTCCAGTCGATGCGTGCTATGCTGGCCAATGTATGGCACTAGATTGGGAGTATCGCCATTTCCGAGTTGGGGGATAATAGATTTTTGTTCCGAGTTTTTACGGAGGTGGATGCTGATAGAATCGAGGCGAGTGATCCTTAAAATTTTAACACCCATTTATTGATCTTACATCATCTTAATGAGGGTGAGGATCCCAAATTGGTTCCACTTACTCATCTTAATTACTGGGTTCTGGTGCATGATATCCTTGTGGGCTCGATGACTGCGACTATGGCCAAAATGTTAGGCGATTTCATTGGGTTGTTTCTCGAGTATGATGTTTATGCGACTGCTTTGGGATATAAGAGGATCATGAGGATTCGGGTCAGAATGGATGTTCGATTGACTGTGAAAAGAAAAAAGAAACTGCTATTGAAAATGGGGTTCATCATTATGTGCGGTTTGAGTACGAGAAGTTAACACTTTTCTATTTTCTCTGTGGTAAACTGGGGCATGGAGAGAGTTTTTGTCCGATCAGGGCTGTGCATGGCAAGAAGGAATTGCCATTGAGTTAGGATTTGTCGATTAGAGCACCTCCGTGAAGGGCGGTTTCAGCGATGAGTGTTTGGCTCAAGGAGGGCGTTCGAGCAGAAGGTAAAGTTGGGAAGGAGTCTTCCAACGTAAATTATGGGATTAGGCTAATTGAGATAATATCATCTCCTAAATTGGCGGAGCAGATTACTGTGGGGGCTGATCCTAAAGTTAACCCGGGGGATGGGTCCGAATTTCACGCTCCTGGTGGGGTTACGCCACAAGCTAAAGTGGGCCAATTACTTCCTGGATCTGTTGACCAGGTTGGGCCTAGCTCTAATATGGACTGACAGATTGACTTAGATACGGTTATAGACAACAATGAAGAAGAGAACCCAATGACTAATGTGGAAGTATCTAAACGTAAGCGTCTTCAATCTGAGGTTTCTGATGTTACACTCCAAAGTGGTTCGTCTGAATCTCTTGCTGCAACTACTGAGTTGCTCCCTCATTTTTATCGGCAGGCCTAGGTAATCAGGCCAGTCGGGGGCAATGAAGATGCTAAGTTGGAACGTTCGGGGTTTGGGGTAACCTCGAGCGGTAAGGCATCTCAAGTACACTTTAAGAGACGCAGGTCCCTCCCTTGTCTTCTTAATGGAGATAAAGTTATAAGATAGGAATATGAAACGAGTTAAAAGATTGTGTGATTTTCCAAATGGTATTGAGGTATCAGCGATAGAGAGAAGTGGTGATCTTTGCATGGGCTAGAAGAATAATTGCACTATTTCTCTTCAGTCCTATTCTATTCGACATATTGATGTTCTTATTAATGCAGATTTGGATGGTCAATGTTGGCGTTGCACGAGGTTTTATAGGGCCCCTAAAGAAAGAAATAGATCTAAGACATGGGACTCGTTGCGACACTTAAATAATGATTGTGAGGTCTCATGGATAGTGATCAGGGATTTTGATGAGCTCTCGTTTTCTTATGAGAAACAAGGTGGTTTGCTTCGTCGAGAAGGACAGATGGTGGCTTTTTGAATGTTGTCCGAGTGTTCTTTGTTCGATGTAGGCTATAGCGGTCAGTGGTTTACGTGGGAGTAAGATAGATTTGAGGCCACTAATATCCGAGAACCTCTTGATCGGGGGTGGCTAATGGCCCTTGGTGGGACTTGTTTCCTCATTTTAAATTGGACAACTTGTCGCATGCCATTTCTGATCATTGCCCGTTGTTAATGAACATTACGACTCTTGCTCCGACCTCGGGTACCTTCTGGCATTTTTGGTTCGAGGTTGTATGGCTTATTGAGAACTCTTGTGAGCCGGAGGTTCGTAGACTTTGGAATTCATCCAATGGGTTCTTGCTTAAGAAGTTGAAGGTGGTAAGTTCTAGACTTAAAGTTTGGTTTTGAAAGATTCGCAGAGAGAGGAAGTTGACTGTGAAAGAGCTTCGAAGTAGGCTCTATCAATTAAACGATGCCCAACAGTCGGATGAGGTGTTAGGAGAAATTATTGAGGTTAAACTAGCTTTGAACCTTGAAGCAGGCAAGGAATAGTTGTACTGAAAACATCGTTCACGTGCCAATTGGCTTAAGAATGGGGATCGGAATACTCATTTTTTTTATTCTTTTGCTTCTAAGCATAGGAAACGTAATTATTTTAATAGCTTAACTGATCCTATTGGTGCTATTTATGAGGAAGATGAGGATATGCGTAGAGTGGCTAAGGATTATTTCAAAGTCACTTTTTTGGTCTCAGGGAGACTCTATAGCTCTGAAAATTCTAGAGGATATTCAACTTGTATTTTGGCTAATATGAACGAGAGATTGATACGTGGCATCGAGTATGATGAGGTTGTTGCTGCATTGAAGGGAATGAACCCTCTTAAGGCTTCCGGGGAGGATGGCCTTGGTGTCGTGTTTTACCAAAAGTTTTGGCATATAGTTGGCCAGGATGTTTCACGGTATTATCTATAGGTTATCTGAGGGGATGTCCAGCTTGAGGATATTAATCGAACACATTGTTTTAATCTTCAAGGTACAGAATCTGAGGAATATGACCCAATTTTGTCCAATTAGTCTTTGCAATAAATTGTATAAGATAATTGCTAAGTGTCACGTCCGTAAATTCACACAAACTAGGACGTGCGGCCTTGGGTGCTTGCTGGGCAGACTAGCAACCAAGTAAGCCTAAACTGATCGAAGCTAGAATGCTTGGATCGTCGTGGAAACGAAAAGAACAAAGAAAGGAAATGGCTAGCAAAGAAGACTGAGGGAAATGAGTGAATGCTCAATGTATTACTCAAATCAGAAGTGATGAAATGAGGTGGGGGTGATCCTCTATTTATACTTGAAGCCCCCTACATCCAACGGCTAAGATGAAAGTAAATCAACGGACAAGATTAAAGCTATACAATAATATCCCTTGATCCTAGCTATTTGGATCGAACTTGCCAAAGATAAGGGATTACAACAGATATGGAAATATTCAAGGTGATAAGGCTTGTTGACTTGTGATACTTGCCATATCTGATGGCTCTTCAACCCCAAGTGATGGGCTAGCTCGGATGGGTGCTGGCAAGCCCAAAATAGCGTGGAGGGCCTCCTCAGCTGCCTGGTGTGCACTGGGCTCGGACCCTGGGGTGCGGGCCGTGACAATCTCCCCCACTGGTTCTGGCGACGCCCTCGTTGCCCGACTGGTATGGTAGTGCTCCACTTGGTTCTTGAATTGCCAAAGGGCATCGGCTGGTTCCTAACTCCCTTCACTGTCGGGAAGTCCCTTCCATTGAACAAAGTACTCGTGCCTTGGCCGGTAGTTTTGCCGTCGAATGACTCTCTCTGCTTGGATCTCTCAAACCTCGTTCTCATAGGAGACCTTCACTCCGACTGGCGCTCGGTGTGACTTGCCTCGATCCAGATCTAACTCATCTCGATGGTAAAAAAAAGAGATTTTTGTATCCATTGCCCATTCCCGAGTGACCATGAGAGAGTCTTTCCATGGATTTTATTGTCGGTTTGCCTAGCACTGATGGCCTGTCTACTATTATGGTTGTTGTTGACAGGTTTTTGAAGTATGGGACGTTTATTCCAGCGTCTAAGGCATGCCCATCGGTCTGTGGGTGGAAACTAGTTGAGAAGTTCAAACTTGATCACAAGAGCTTGAACAACTCGGTCCAAAATTTCCCTGTAAACCGCGAGTCTCGGTCACTGATGATTGTATTTGTCACTCCCCAATGTTTCACCACGTGCTTGAGGAAAAGACGGACTGCCTCCTTTGATGGGCATGCCTTAGACGCTGGAATAAACGTCCCATACTTCAAAAACCTGTCAACAACAACCATAATAGTAGACAGGCCATCAGTGCTAGGCAAACCGACAATAAAATCCATGGAAAGACTCTCTCATGGTCACTCGGGAATGGGCAATGGATGCAACAATCCCGCTGGTTTCTTCATCTCCACCTTGTCTTGTTGGCACACAAGACAAGTCCTCACATAGGCTTTAACATCCTCGCCCATGTGTGGCCAGTAGTAGTGTTCGCTGATTAGTGCCATGGTCCGATTCATCCCTGGATGTCCGGCCCACTTGGAGTCATGACACTCTTTCATGAGCTCCTTGCGCAATTCTCCACACTGAGGCACGTAGAGACGGTGTCCTTTGGAATAAAGCAAGTCCCCCTCGAGCCAAAACCTTATGGTTTTCCCTTCTTTGGCATACTCGATCAACATTTTGGCCGTTGGGTCATGTGACAACCCCTCCTTGATGTGCTCCAACAACTGTCCCTTCGGCAAGCTAACAATCTCTATGTTGTACCTTCGGCTTAAGGCATCGGTAACAAAATTCACTTTTCCGGGCTTGTATTCCATGGTAAAATCGAACTCTGCAATGAATTCCTGCCAACGAGCCTGCTTGGGAGACAATTTCTTCTGGGTCAGAAAATAACTATTGGCAATATTATCAGTGAATACCACAAACCTCGACCCAAGTATGTGGTGACGCCAAGTACGCAAGCAATGCACTACTGTTGTCATCTCCTTCTTATGGACCGTGTATCTCCTCTCGGTCTCATTGAGCTTCTGGCTCTCATATGCAACCGGATGTCCCTCTTGCATCAGCACCCCACCAATGGCAACGTCGGATGCATCGGTGTAAATCTCGAAAGGCTTGATGTGATTCGACAACACCAACACTGGCTCACTCGCCATGGCCTTCTTCAGTCCCTCAAAGGCTTCTTGACACTCGGTGCTCTAGTCCCACCCTTTGTCCTTCTTCAATAGCTCGGTCAATGGTGTGGCGATCTTGGAGTAACCCTTGACGAACTTTCGGTAGTAATTGGCTAGCCCCAGGAAAGATCTCAACTCTGTCACCTTGGTTGGCGGCTCTCAATCTGAGATGACTTGAATTTTGGCCCCATCCATCCGGATCTTGCCACCTCCAACTATGTGGCCTAGAAAAGGGATCTCCATCTGAGCAAACAAGCACTTCTCCTCTTTGACATAGAGCTTGTTTTCCCGCAAGACCTTGAACACCTGTCTCATGTGTTCCACATGCTCCCCAAGGCTCTTGCTATAGATGACAATATCATCAAGGTAAACTACAACGAATTGATCAAGGAAAGGTTGTAGTACTTTATTCATCAGGGTGCAGAAGGTGGCAGGAGCATTCGTGAGGCCAAATGGCATCACAAGAAATTCATACAAACCGTAGCGTGTTACACAAGCTGTCTTCGGCTCGTCTCCTTCTGCAATCCTCAATTGCCAATATCCGGACCGCAAATCTAACTTGGTGAACCACCTTGCACCACCAAGTTGATCGAACAAGTCTGCTATGAGTGGGATCGGGTACTTGTTCTTCACAGTGAGCTTGTTCAAAGCCCGATAGTCGATGCACATTCGAAGAGTCCCATCATGTTTCTTCTAAAAGAGCACCAGAGCACCATAGGGTGCCTTTGATGGTCGGATATAGCCTGCATCGAGGAGTTCCTTCAATTGTCTGCGTAACTCCTCTAGTTCTGGCGGAGCCATTCGGTAAGGGGCTCTAGCGGGTGGCTCCGCGTTCGGCACAAGCTCAATCTTGTGGTCGACCTCCCTCTTCTGTGGAAGATCCTTAGGCAACTCGGCAGGCATCACGTCACAAAATTCTGCCAAAACTTGTCTCACTTCTGCTGGAACATTCTCGACCATGGTGGCCTCATTGATCACCAACGTTGCTAGGTAGGTTGGCTCCTCCTTGTGAACTCCCTTGCTGAATTGGATGGCTGAAATTACTTTGCCCTAACTCCAGCTACTCGGTTTACCGGAACAATGCATTGGCCTTTCGAATCAAGTATGCACAAGCAATCGGCAAATGGAACGGGAAACACATTAATCTTGTCAAGGAAACTAAGCCCAATGACAAAGTCAAAATCTTCAAGTGGAATTACCTTGATGTTTTCCTTACCAGACCAGCCCCCAATCTCGAGTTTGACTCCTTTTGCTACTCCTGTAATCGGAGCCTCCTTGGTATCCACGGTCTTGATGAACCCACTTCCCTTCTCAACATGAAGGTCAAGTTTCTTTGCGGCCTGTTCGGACATGAACAACTCTGAGGCACTTGTGTCCACTAACGCGCTCAACTTATGGCCAGCAATGGTGATGTCGACAAACATCAGCCCCTTCTTCTTGGAACCTTCTTGACCTCCATGCAACTGAGAATGGAGCCAAGCTTGAGGGTCTCCTCTTGATCTTCCTTTTCTTGGATGGCAACAACTTTCTGTCTTTGTGGGCAATTACTTTTGTAGTGTAGTCCTCCACACTCAAAACATTTGAGATTCTCGTCCCCTCTCTTATTCTGGTTCCATGGTTGGTTGGCTGTATAATTGGCGTTGAATTGCCTATTGGAGTTGTTCTTTGGTTTGTCTCCCCCACCATTGCCTCTATTACCACGTAACTTTGGCTTTGGTTTGGTTGACTCATTTCTGTTGGCACTATGCTCCTTCAATGATTCTGCAATCGCCATGGCTTTGGAGAGTTTCTTCTCGTCTCTCCGTTCTAGCTCGGTATTCGCCCATGGCTTTAGTCTATCCATGAACTGGAAAAGAGCATCATTCTCGGATAAGTCTGGAATCTGTAGTTGAAGCTCACTGAACTCTCGAACATAGTCTCGAAGGGTCCCGGCATGCTTAAGAACTCTAAGCTTCGATCTTGCCTCATTCTCGGCATTGCCCAGGTAAAACTGCTCATTCAATTATGCTTGGAACTCAGCCCACGTTCCAACAGTAGTGCCCCACGTTGCTCATCCGAGCACCTACGTCACCACCATAACAGAGCGACATCAGACAAATATATCGAAGCAGTTGTTCCCTTTTCGGTATCCTCCACAATACTCATTGCTTTGAAATATTGCTCAAGTCCCCACATGAAGTTCTCCATTTCTTGAGCAGATCTGGTCCACTTGAACGGCTTGGGTTTCGGGGCATCGATCCTGGGCTTGGGCACAGTTGCTTCGGCCATCATGCCATTCAACATGCCAGTCTTGTAGAGAAATAGCTCGGCACTGAGCTTTTTCACTTCTTTCATCATCTCCTCCTTCACAGCTTCAACGGCAGCTTTGATGGAGAGATCTTGGTCGTTCAACGACTCATACAGGTTCTCGAGATTCTCGTTAACCTCCTTCATGATGTCTTCCATCATGGAATCCATCTTCTCAAAGCGCTCATCGGCTTCCTCATAGGTCCCTTGAAGCTCGACAATTGACTCTTCAAGCCTGACGACCCTCTTGTCCGAGGCAGCAACAATGTCCCTCGAACTCTCTCGCTTCTTCTCGGCAGCTGCAGCACGAGTCTCACGGTCAGTTGTTGGGACCTCACTGGCGTTCTGTGGTGCTATTTCTCTCGACGAAATTGGCTCTGATACCAATTGTCACGTCCGTAAATTCACACAAACTAGGACGTGCAGCCTTGGGTGCTTGCTGGGCGGACTAGCAACCAAGTAAGCCTAAACTGATCGAAGCTAGAATGCTTGGATCGTCCCGGAAACGAAAAGAACAAATAAAGGAAATGGCTAGCAAAGAAGACCAAGGGAAATGAGTGAATTCTCAATGTATTACTCAAAACAGAAGTGATGAAATGAGGTGGGGGTGAGCCTCTATTTATACTTGAAGCCCCCTACATCCAACGGCTAAGATGAAAGTAAATCAACGGAAAAGATTAAAGCTATACAATAATATCCCTTGATCCTAGCTATTTGGATCAAACTTGCCAAAGATAAGGGATTACAACAGATATGGAAATATTCAAGGTGATAAGGCTTGTTGACTTGTGATACTTGCCATATCTTATGGCTCTTCAACCCCAAGTGATGGGCTAGCTCGGATGGGTGCTGACAAGCCCAAAATAGCGTGGAGGGCCTCCTCAGCTGCCTGGTGTGCACTGGGCTCGGACCCTAGGGTGCGGGCCGTGACATAAGGTTCTTGCCAATAGATTTTAAGTTGTTTTACATGTTTGTATTGATGATGTTCAAAGCGCTTTTGTATCGGGACGTCTTATCTCGGACAATGTTGTGATTGCTTATGAGGTTCTTCACTTTTTGAAAACCAAGAGAATGGGTAGATTGGCCACGTGTGCTCTGAAGTTAGACACGAGTAAGGCCTATGATATAGTGGAATGGCATTATCTTTGGGCTTTAATGTAGAAGATAAGGTTTTCCCCGGTTTGGATTGATTGAATTCAACCTTGTGTAACTACGTGTAGTACCCTAAAATTTGCTATGTTAATTTAGGGTCATTTGGTACTAAGATAAGGACTTAAAAGCTTGCTTAGTGACTAAAATGACAAAAATGCAAAAGTTAGGATTTTCTCAATTATGGACTGTAGAAAAGAAGTTTCTGAGGTTTTAAGGTATCATGTGATAGAGAACGAGGAAAATAGAATACTCGCAAAAAATTTTAAAATCCAAGGAAAATTGGAATGAGAATTCAAGGTTAAAGTTTAGTGACCAAAATGATAAGTTTTAAAACTTGGGTGATAGAAGTGGAAATATGAAAAGTTGAAGGACCAAAGTTGTAATTTCCCAAAAGTTAGGTGTTTTATTTTATAAATGGATAGAGCACCTATAGGTGTGGATCGAATGAGGAATTACTAGTTTGATCCGATATTTCAATTATTGGGAAAATCGTAGTCAAAGTTTAAGTAGAATTTGGATACCCGTATCGAACTAAAAAATTATGAAATTTTACCATATGATAGAAAAAGGTTATAAAAGTCATTTCCAAGTGTTGAAGAATGTATCAGTAATTAATTTATCATGTACATAGATTAAACAGATCATGGAGAAAAATCTAAAATAGATTACGGGAATAAAAATGCAGTATAAGATATTGAATTTAGATCGAACTGCAAAGTTAAGCGTACTCAGGACTTAGGATGAGTGACCTATTGGGAAGGTCTCATGTCATTAAATGAGACTGATAAAAACAAATCAGCTCGAGTTAATATTATTCATATGGATATCAGATAAAGGATTTTTAAGAGAATTTTATCCGATAAAGATTTCGGATAAATTATCAATATATTGGACCGAGTCAAAATTTCAAGATTTTGTTTTTTACAAAAATTATGGAATATTTTGTAGGTCAACAATATTTATTTATGGAAGTTAGAACTATGAGAATTTCATATTTTACCTGATATTTTGAAAAAATGGAAATCGTAGTAGGTGATTATCGGGTAATCGGATCGAATTAAAATTTTAAAGACAGATCCATAAGCCATGGAAAATTCATAAAATATTATTTTTATGAATATTTTAATATTTCTGGTTGGATTGTAACTAGATTTTGTTCTATTTTTACATAATTGCAAATTAGAAAATAAGTTTTAGTTTGAGGGTTATTTAGAATTAAGAAATTAAATGAATTTAAAGTTCATTTAATTAATACACATGGCATAAATAAGGAAAAAGATGAACAAAAATTTGTTCATCTCCTTCCTACATTTCGAAAGGCAAGAGGGAAAAATTCACAAAATTTTCCCTAGGCATTTTGAAGGCTTTAAAGCAAAATTCAAGGTATGATCCTTTAGAATAATTTGTTCTACATTCAATTCTCTACATTTAGGTAGCAATATTGCATGGTGTTGTGAAGAACTACTTGAATTATTGATGAGAAAGAATTAGGGAATTGATGTGCTAAGTTGAAATTAGGACTTGAATTACATGAATTCAATGTTGTTTTGATGAAATTAAGCTTGGATTGTATTTAATTTTATGATGAAGTTAAGAACCCTAACCCTAAAAATTTGGGATTTTATTTAGGGTTTTGAAATTTACGATGAAAATAAAAGATTGATGATATTGGAAGTTTGATTTTGATGTTAGAATGAAAAATCCTTAACTAGTCTTCTAAGTGACTATTTTGTCATGTTTGATAAATTAGGGAAAATATTGTGAAAATTATCCTAGTGATGAATTTGAAGAGATTATGAATTTAGAAGCTTAATCATGGCATTAGGACTAAAATAAAGTCCTTGAAAAGTTTAGACACCCAATTTGCCATATAGTAAGAATTTGGGGTTTTAAGTGTAAATTCTTGGAAATGAAGAATATATGTTGGAAAAATTAATTTGAGCATGTTAGAATGTTGTTTGGATGAAAAGTGAGCCTAGAGAAGTTAAGGGACCAATTCGGCAAGCTTCAAAGTTAAGAGACTGAATTTGAATTTTATGAAAATTTGAGTGTATTTATGTAATTAATGGTGTTGGAGATGTGAAGTTGATGTTAGAATGCTAAACCGATGTTGAATCGAATTAGCGACCATTTTGACAATTTGTTAAAATCAAGTGACCAACTAGGAAATGAATTATTGGATGGGGATTAAATCTGATTTTTTAGTTAAAATAATAGAATTAAGGTAGTAATGTTGATTTGAGGACTAAATTACAAAGTTAAGAAGTTTTAATCCTTACATTTGCATTTTAGTGACTATTTTGGCAAAGAAAGAAATTTTGAGGGAATTATTTTAAATAACTATTTGATGATGAAGATGATGAATTCGTGGTTTGAGGTAAGTGATGGGATTAAATTGACAATTAGAAAAATAAGAAGAAGTTGGTATAAAGTAGAAGTTAATTATGGAAAGCTATGTAGAAGATTGAATTTTGGCAGTGACTTCAAAAGTTCACCATAAATTCTAAAAAATGTTTAGATGATGAATTTTATATCGATGTAAAGATTTGTTCGTCTAGTTTCGCCTCCAACAAATGGAAACTGATTTCGAGTTCCGGATTAAAAGATATGAATTTTTAATCGAATAAAGGTCAGAAAATTTACAGAGCAGTTTTTGGTCAGGGCAGCTCTGTGACGGGAGTTTGAAGAATTTTCATAATTTTTGTAGATTTTATTAATTTATGTAGCTTATACCGTTAGAACCGTTATTGAATCTAGTTTTATTCAGTATAAAGGAAATTAAGATCCAGTATGTATTCTGCTCGATATAAGTAAATCTTTGAAGGTAGCACAAGCTGTTAGGAAATAGAATTTGATACATTTTGTATCTAAATGTTTGATAACAAGCTCGGAAGAATTATTGAAAATTCAAAACGGTCAATAAGGGAAAAAATGAATTTTTGGACAATATAAGGAAAGAAGGGAAATTATGGAAATTTTTATGTTAAACGATTAGATAGCTTGATTAAAATATTGTTCGAAGTGAATTTAACAAATGTTTGTTTATATTCATGTGGTTAACCAAGTCAAATCCGAATCAAAAGAAGATTCGAGGTACTATAAAGGAAAGGATCGAGTAGAATTTAGTGAGACATGCTAATAAATGGCCCAAGTGAGCGTGTTTTATTTATTTATTATATATGTGAGATGAATGAATGCATTTTTATCTGTTTATATATATATATATATATGATGTGAAGAAGACTTGAAATAAGTCAACTTTGAAAATAATGAAAATGTATGTTGATCAAAGAAATATTAAATAGCATATATGATACATGGATATGGAATAATGATTTATCTAAGATAAATTGGATTTCAGATTTTGGGTATGAAATACCCATTATCGAATTATGGTTGATAGTTTTGATGAATTGGATATTAAAGATGAAATATAGGATGTGAATTGCCTTATTATATGAACAATGATGATTAATCTATAAGGAAATAAATTGCCCAAGTACTAGTGTGAAGTCTTTGGTATAATTGGATATCCATAGAGTCGCTTAGTAGCTGCGTAGTAATGTAGGCACTTCGGTGCTGAGATAATGTAGGCACTTCGGTGCCGAGAAAAAACATTAAGGTGTTGTGCGAGGAGAAAAGGGCATCCTCGAATACGTACTCACCATCAGACGTTACAGCGTTGTAGACACTACGGTGTCAGACTAGTATACCATAGATTCACATGAAAATCCTAGGTATAGTTGGATATCCATAGAGTCCTAGCAGCTGCGTGAAAGCACTACAGTGCAGGAAATGCTCTACGGAGTCAGGAAAGGCTCTACGGAGTCAATTCAAACACTACAGTGTTATATAGCACAAAAAGTGCGATTATATGAGGAGAAAAGAGCATCCTCGATTACGTACTCATTTCATTCACTTTGGCGATGTAGACGTTACGACGTCGTAGACACTACGGTGTCGTGATGACTCGCGTACCATAGCTTCACATGATTTTGTACTTTGGGCTATGATAAAGGAAATGATATGCAAATGATTGCATGAAGGAAGTATGACTATGATAAAAGAAATGATATACAAATGATTGCATGATAAAAGTATGGTTATGTTAAAGAATATGATAGGCAAATGATTACGTGATAAAATCACGACAACTTGATGATCATGAACCATTGTTATCATGATTCTATGACAAAATTGATAGATAATATGAATCATATTGAAAGTATGTTTATGTTGAAGAAATTTTTATGCATGTGAGCACTTGATGAACATAGAACAATAATGACATGACTCTTAAGATAGTCATGATACATGACTAATTCTGCATTATAGATGGCTTGATTTTATACTTTGACTATAATACTATAAATGCAATTATGCAAGTAGTTAAGCTAAAAAGCTTAATGTACACAAGATTGGTAAGACAGATCAAATCTTGTGATTTGAAATTATATTGGTCAAATAAACTATATAAGTAAGGCAGTTCTATATATGATAAAATGATATCAACTACAATTGAAAATCATTTGCCATCTTACAGAGCTGTGTTATTATAATTATTGTTTATACTATTATGATTATGTTTCACTAAGTTATACTTACCGTGTGTTTTGTAGCACACGTAGGTACTTCAGATTAGATAGCAAAAGAGGAGCTGTACATTGTTGGATCAAGTTAGCTTGTACTAACAATAAGTATCACCACATCCTAGTCTAGTGGGGCATGTATAGATATTAAATAAGTAGATATTCCGTATGATATAGTATCATGACTTAGTTTGAAGAATTAAAAATTTTAGAAAGACGCTTTAAACGGCTTTATACTTAGTTGATCATTTATCGCGTAGTGATTTTAAAAACATGAAAGGATTTAGGCAGCATACATAGTTTTCACCCTGAATTATATTCTCATTTTATTAACTGCTTAAAGTATTTTACAAACCAATTCAAGGTCAAAACTAGCTGCAGTTGCTAGACATAGTTTTGTTTGAAAACTGAGAAAGGGCCAACCACTGAACTATTTTGTTGAAAAAAAATTTTACAAGTCAAAAAATCAGTTAAAAACTTTAATAACATTTTCAATGTATATTAAATCATTAAATATACATTGAGGGTGTTACACTACAGTCTTATGCAGTCACGTTAAATGGACGAGTGGGTGAAGTTTTTTCTCCCTCTCGGGGGCTACGTTAAGGTGACCCGTTGAGTCTATATCTATTTTTTATTTTATGGAAGACCTTTCGGTGCTTATAAATAAAGCTGCTTCAGTTGGCTCGTTGAAGGGGGTTCTATTGCACGAGGGGCACCTCTGTTGTCGCACCTTCTTTTCGCTGATCTGTCTTATTTTTAGGAGGCATCGACACCTAGTGCAATGGCAATTAAGGAGATTTTGGGGGTTTATGCTTCTAGTTCGTGTCAATTAGTGAATTTTGAAAAGTCAGGTTTTTTTTCAGTTCAAATACTATTCAAGAGAATAGGGAATATGTTTGTCGCATTCTTTAGGTAGAAAGCTCATCTAACCCTGAAAAGTACCTCAGATTACCAACTTTGATTGGGAGAGATAAGAAGAAGGCTTTCTCTAGAATTAGAGATAAGTTTGGTTCAAAGATTGACAGTTGGAGTCATTGTTTATTGTCGCTAGGCGAAAAGGAGGTCTTTATTAAATTAGTTCTACAATCTCTTTCGTTATACGCGATGTCCCGTTTTCTGCTCCCTTTTACTTTTTTGAAAGATCTTGCGGCTATGATGGTAAAGTTTTGGTGGCAGAAGAGTCGAGCCAAACGGGGTATTCATTGGTGCACTTGGGCTCAATTGTGTCGGCTGAAGGATGAAGGGGCCTTGATTTTAGAGACTTGTGAATGTTTAATATAGCACTCCTACTAAGCAGGGGTGGAGGCTATGGCAGAGTCCAGATTCATTGGTGGCTCATGTCCTTCAGACAAAATATTACCCTTCATCAAACTTCTTGAGTGCTAGACTTGGGTCCAACCCATCCTTGATATGGAGGAGCGTGTGGAGTGTCCATGGGCTTCTTGAATCTAGTTTAGTTTGGCGGGCTGTTTCTGAGGTATCTATTTCGATATGGAACGACTTTTGGTTTTCAGAAGATCGTCTATGCTTGGTCACACCTGCCTGTCCACGTCGGTTATGATGGTTTCTGAACTTTTCATTCCTGGTTCGAGATGCTGGAATGAGGAGCTTATATACGAGGTATTTGGCAATAAGACTGCTAGCTTGATTCTAAGTATCTGACTCTCGTAGAATTTTTCAGAGGACATCAGAGTCTGGTGTGGAGAGAAGAATGGTATCTACTCCGTCCGTAGTGATTACAGAATGCTGTTGGAGCCATCAACTTTAGACTCTGAACAAAAGTGGTGTTTTCAACAGGTTTGGCAAATTTCTTGCCCTAGTAAGGTCCGTATTTTGTTATGGAAGTTTCTCATGAATTTTGTCCCAAACTTTCATAATCTTTATATCAAACGGATAGCCCATAATCCGTCCTGCCCTCGGTGTCACAGTGTTAATGAAACAACAGTTCATATTAGTCATGATTGTCCTTATGTGTGTGTTGTTTGGAGGGGCCTTGGTTTTGATTGGCCTAGTAATGTTCGAGATCTTGAATTTTATCAATGGCTAGTATAGGTCATGCAAAATTACAGCGGTAAGAAAATACAAAATTTTGCTTTAGCAATTTGGGTGTTGTGGTACTCTATAAATAAATTAGTGCATGGAAGAATTAATCAGCGTCCTGACGAAGTTGTTACCTTTGTTCTGGGTTATGGTGAAGAGTCGGGGTCCCTCTCATTGGCCTTGTCTCACCCTCATTCGGCCCAGTTTGTTTCCTAGTCCCCTCCCTCTGAGCCATTAGTGAAGATTAATATTGATGATGGGTTTCTCCAAAATTCTCTACGACCAAGTTTAGGGGTTGTAATTAAGGACTCAAATGGTTTGGTTTTTAGGGGCTTATTGCAGGGTAACTTACTTGGTTCAGTCCAGCTTTGAAGCTGAAGCGTTGGCCTTCATCCACTGTCTCTGTTTTGCCCTCGATATGAGTTTCTCCAGAGTCATCGTCGAAGGTGACATTAGAAAGGTAGTCGAGAAATTGTCATCTGTTACGCCAGATTTTTCTATCATACGTCCGATGGTGTTGGATATTAAACACACAGCACAGAGTTTTGATTTGTGTCAGCCTCAATTCATGCCCAGGAATGCTAATAAGGTTGCACATGCATTAGCTTCTTAGGGTTTGCAAGTAGATTCTGACCTATTCTGGGTTGAGGAGGTCCTTCGGATAGTGTCGCACCTTACTGGTGAGGATCGTCGCAACATTGATCCGCCGTGAGTTTGGTTTCTAGGGGGTTTCATCTTGACTTGCTCCCTCGTCTTCTCCCTTCGCTCCACGTTTTTTATTAGCTGAGCTTGTGGTTGGGCGTTGAGTTGCTGCTTGAGTTTCCTTTTCTTGCTTTATTTATTAGGGATTTAGTTTCTTCCTTGTTGTGTTTTTTTTGCATTTTTGCTTAGCTAGATTTTGTTGGCCGTGTTGTCTTTTGGCCTTTTATTTTTATATGTTATTGATTATTTTATCCTAATAAAGTTCAAGCGGCGGCATTTGTTTTTTAAAAAAATAACCTCCCGAAACGGATTCAATGTCATAATGCATCAATAGTCTCTCGGAACGGATCCAATGTCAGCTTGGACAGTAGCTGAGCTATCGGCTTGTAGCTGCCTTAAGCAACCCGGCGGAGGTGATAAGAGTCGATGACATAGTAAGTGTTCAATCGATGCACGCTTGGCCATAGTATCCGCTAAGTAATTCCTTTTTCGAAACATGTGCTTCACTGTAATCGACCATTGACGGTTCATCACAGCAACAATATGTGGAACAAGAGAGAAAAGACCATGACCATCCTTAAAATTCTAAGTCGGTCGAATCGCATGCAAGCAATCTGATTCCACCATCAACTTTCTTATTCCAAGTGACCACGCAGACAAGAGACCTTCATATATCCCCAAAGTTTGGCTTTCGAGAAATCATTCAACCAACTCCCTTCCGCATCTCAGACAACCCCTCTGCACGTCATAACGTTCGTCACTGACATAACCGTACCATCCGTGTTGAGTTTCAATCCCAAAGGAGGCTTACGCCACGTAGTATTGCCCTAGGTATCACAACCTCTCCTGCGTTACAACCATTTACTAGCAAGGTGGCTGCAATACTATCCCTAGTATTTAAATTTTTTTCTTGAAAGTATTGTTGGTTGAGAATTGAATTTTGGTTATTATTAAAGAATTAACGAGAATTAAATCAACTATACCAACCCTTGATGATTATTTGGCATTTTTAAGTGAAAAATAGTTGAGTTGAAAGTTATTGTCGTTAAAAAAAAAATTATTTCGATCACTGAATCGTTAAACGGTTAATGTCAGCTGGTTGACATGCCATTAAAATTGAGTAAATCACATATAGACTTATTTTATTTTTTAGGGTTTTCAGAAATAATACAGAACTTTTCAAATTTTACTAGAATTTACAGTTTAACCATCACACTTTCAGATTTTTCATAAGTGTACCCTTTTAAAAAATTACAATTTATTCCTCTAACTTCAATTTTTCTCAAGTAAACTCCTACATTCCATTTTAAGCTTAATGAGCACTTCACTAAGCATGAGATTTTATTATGTTTTAATAAAGGCTTAACTATAAAATAGGTACCCAAACTTTGCCACTTTTTTCAATAGGTGCCTAAAGTATTTTTTGGCTGAAATAGGTGCCTAATGTTTCATTTTTGCCCGTTTTAAAGTCAATATGTCAAAAAAATATTTCGTCACCCAATTATAACTTGACACGTGGCTTTTATTTTTTATTTTTATTTTCAAAAACAAACTGAAAATGAAATAATTAAAAACATCCCAAGATTTTAAAAAATTACAAAAATATCCCAAATCCCCAAAACCCAAAATTGACGTCATTGTCGCTGTCAATAGCCTTTCCAAACCCCACCACATTCGTCATCGGAGTCCTTCGCCCATCGCAAGTAATTGGTGGGAGGTGCGTCAATCGGACGACAAATGACGAACGCAAAAGGCTCCAACTGTTCGACGTCCGAGTGTCACACCTCCCGCAGGTTACCAGCGATGGCTGGTTGGGGGAAATGGGCAAGGGACTCCGACGACGGCAGCGGTGAGGTCTGGCGAGGCTATCGGCTGCAACAATGACACCAATTTTGAATTGGGGTGTTTGGATTTAGGACTGCTTTGAAAATTTTGAGAAGTTTCAGATTTTTTAAAAGTAATTTTTTTTCAATTTTTTTTTAAAAAAAACGTTTCAAATTCTGATTGGGTGTTAAAAAATTGTAACGGCATTACCTTAAAAATAGTAACGGAATGAAACTTTAGGCACCTATTTCAGACAAAAACGAAACGTTAGGCACATATTTCAGCCAAAAATACTTTAGGCACCTATTACAAAAAAGCGGCATAGTTTGGGCACCTATTTTATAGTTAAGCCTTTAATAAAATATCATACTTAGGATAAACTAGAGAAGAAAGCTAGAAAAAAATACAAAAAAAAAATTATAGAGGTTAAACTTGAGTCCCTGGGGGAACATATGTAACACCTAATCACTAGGCTAAATAAGGATTTTTCTTATAATTTGATAGAAATAATATTTAAGATAAATTTGACAAATAAACTAATTTCATTTATCTTATATAATTATATTAATGATTTATCATAACATGTATATTTATAAATTGTTATATGTATATATATATTTAAATTCCAAAATATTATAATAATATATTACTAAAATAAATTTGAACATTTTAGAATTTAAATATATATTTATATTAAAGTTTGATATAATATTTATATAAATAAGAAATATCTAGATTAAATTATGAAATTAATTGATTTATTTTATGAAAATATAAATGATAAGTTATTATAATAATATGTTTATAAAATAAATTATAACATTTTAGAATTTAAATATATTTTAATATTGGAGTTTGATATAATATAAATAAATAATTTTTAGATTGTGGCAAATAAATTAATTTTATTTATTTTGTTATAATATAAGTTTTAAATAATGTTTATAAAATTAATATATTTTAATTGATTGTATAATTGATGTTAAAAATATATTTGTATATTATATATGTTATGAATAATATAATTTCGTAAGATAAATTAAATTAATTAACCTGCAAAAGTTGAACTTAAATATTATTTTTTATAAAAATAAAAAAACTCTTGCTTAGCCTAGTGGTTAGGCGTTGCATACTATCTCCAAAAAGGTTTTAGGTTTGATCCCTGTTAAATTTTTAAAGTATTTTTTACTTATTTTTTTATCACAACATAACTTAAATGTAATACTATGTCAAAATATAACAAAATCTCAAGCTTAGCCTAGTAGTTGAATGTTAAGGTCTCAAGTTCAATTCCTAATAGTTCGGAGCCAGGATTTACATATAATGGATATGAGATTTGGGCAATTTTCATAGCACTACAATAAGTATTGTTGACTATATATCCCAAATAATTAAGTGATACCAATTCTTATATTTTTTATAAAAAATTCTATTTTTTTATGCTTTATAATAAGTTTGTTTGTACCCTAAACTTTCTACGTACATCCGCCCATGTCCATTTTCATGACGGGAAGGATTTCTACAATATTGTCGGTCGTATAAGGAGATACACAATTGTTGCATCAAGCATCAGAAATGCATGCTCATCAAGGCTACCTATGCCTTAGGCATACGGTTGTTGGGTATAAGGGAATGGAAGCTTGAGGGCTATCGAGTTTTGTCCTCTCTCCAAATAAGTAGGTATGAAGAGATAAACTTAGATTTGGTTACTTACCCAACAAACCCTTGCAGGTTTATAGATAACGCAGTCACTCGAGCCGTCAATAAAGTCGCTTAGTATGTGTTATGAGACTTGCACTCAGAGCTCAAATTGTTATTGGGTCATCGAGGCCTAGTTTCTTAACGGGTTGCTTAATCGTTGAGGTTGATGCACTAGTTGTATAGCAACTTTTATTCCAATAGGCTTAAAATAATACTAATTTGTACCCGATTAGAGTTTTCTTTCAAAGTTTGAAACTTTTCTCTCGCGCCGTTTCATCTTCTTTTTCTTATTTGATTTGTTCGGCGCCAGCATTAGTCTCGGTGTTAGTTATCGACCGTCGATAATTTTTTTATTTCTTTGTTATATTATATTTTATTTTATTTTTTTTAGTTTTTAATAAAAATAACTCTGCCTTTGTGACACATTTTCTTCTGTCTTGTGTGGCACATTTTCCTCTACCTTTTGATACGCTTTTCTATGTCTTTTGACACTTTTTTTTTCATTTTTATTTTTTTCAGGCTAGATTTGACGTCGTCTCGACTGATCAATATGACGCTTATTTAGTTATCCTGTTGATCTTCCCTGCTTTGGACCCTCGGATTGGATTTGGATACACGATTTGCGTTCGTGGATAGTCTTTTCATGACGCTCGGCTCTGATTTACGGTTGCCGGTGGTCTTTTAATAGCTTGATACCCTTTTGTGGTTTGTTTGTCGATACAGTTTGATCTGTTTGTATCTATGTTTTGTTCGAGTCTTTTGGTTGGGTTTTAACCTTTTCCACTATGGTCCTTGAATGATCTCAAGTGGCTAGTTTATTGTGTCATTAGTTATAGAAAAATATCCAAATTATATGTTTAGTTTACGATTGTGATTGTAAGCCCTCGTTGTAATTTTGAATATTTTTTTAATAAAACTAGCGCCTTTTTTATAAAAAATAATACTAATTTGTTTATGTTTATGTCCTTTGAAAGAGTGTTTTGTAATTGTATAAACACATTATGTTGTGTTCAATTTTCTTATGAAATTTATAGATTTTGTGTTCTGACTTTATCGTCACAACTTTTGTTGTACAAAATCCCTAACAATATTCCTGGCAAAATCTTAATTAAATTACTATAATCCAAAAACTCTAATTCAAAAACCCCAATCCAAAATTTTTAATTCAATTACTATGATATAATTACCCTAAATCGTTCCTCTTAACCTAAATAAAAAAATTCTAAACTAAACCATAAACCATTAACATAAATACAAAACCGAAAAACAGTAAAGCACATTTTTCTAAAATATGTCTTCTACAATTTATTAAAAATTTAAGTTGACCTCCTCAAATTTTCACTCCAAGTTCCGCCACTGGTTAACAAGGAGCGTTTTTGCTCTCCACAATACATTTGGGTATCATTTTGGAAAATAATCTATAAATGGTGATGATTCAGTAAATAATTATTAATATACATTTAAGTACAAAAAATCTTGTATGTATAATATAACCATGAAATTTTCAAGTGTTATCCTTAAAAATATATATTTTAAAAGGGTGAACTACACCAGATGCTATTAAACTTTAAATTTAGTATCGATTATATCACTAAATTAAAAATTAATATTATTTTAGCATTGAAATTTAGTTTAGGCTTCAATTATACCATTGAGCCATTAAAATCTATGACATGGACAAATCTTAACGGTCTGCTTGCGATGACATGAAGGGATTTTAACGGTCCAATGGTATAATTCAAGCGTAACGTAAAGTTTAGTGCTAAAATAATATCGATTTTTAATTTAGTGGTATAATCGATACACGCTTAAAAATTTAGTGGTATTTGATGTAATTTACCCATTTAAAAATTATCAAATATTTTAGATAAAAAAAGTTATGGCATAATGTCAAAAAATGCCCATAACGTTTGACTGGATATTAATTTTGGTCCCTATCCTTTTTTTGGAAGCAATTTAACCCTCAACGTTTTATTTTGGGTCAAAGTGACCCCTCCATGAATGAAATTTGTTAGTCAACTGGCGATAAGTGGCTTGAAATGACGTGACAAACCTACATGGCAGTACACGCTGCGATAGCAGTTTCATATAGACAAATATATTGACTTCACAGAATGACACATCATTCAAAAAATAATTCTATAAAATTGTATAAAATATAAAATATTTTTTATTCTGACATGTTATTTTATCAAGTCATTTCAAGTTGTTTATCGTCAATTGACTGACTGTTTTCATTCATGGAGGGGCCATTTTGACCCAAAATAAAATGTTGAGGATCAAATTACTTCAAAAAAAGAATATGGGCCAAAATAACTATTAGTCAAATTTTAGAGACATTTTTTAGTATTATGCCAAAAATTATCTAATAATTGTATATAAAAAGGAGAAAAAGGCTATCTCCCTAATTCAAGTTTAAAACATCAGACAAAGGCAGTTTGAATTTTTTTTTTCTGTTTCAAAATGTCCTTAATTTTATTTTAAGTAATTTTAGGCGGTAAGAAGCCACCGAAGTTTTGAAGAAAAAAAATAATTAAGTTCTTAATTTTTTGTATTTAATTAATTTCGTAAACCAATAAATTAAATCAATTAAGTATTTTGATCAATTTTTATCATTAAATCTTGACAAATTTTTCTTATAGATATAAGAATCACATAATACACTACAGTTCTATCATGTGACACTTAAAATTTTTTAGAAAATTTTATATTTCCTATAAATATTTTATATTTTTTAAGACTTTTAAAGAATTTTTGTAAATAAAATATATTTTTTGAAAATGTCAAGTGACAACATTGTGATACAACACGTTATACCAACGAATCTAAAAAATTTGTTAGATTCGACAGTCAATGTTGGTCAAAAGACTTAATTGATTTAATTTATTGGTTTAAGAGTTTAATTAAGTGTAAAAAAAAATCAAATGCTTAATTGATTATTTTTTAAAAAAAAGTTTAAAGACTTTTTTCACCTTAAGTCATAATTTTATTATTAAATTCCCCTTTGCTCATTCCAATCTCAATTCGATTTTTATTGGCTGGAGTTCCAAAATGTCAAGAACACCTTAAAATGTTCATTTTTGTCATTCAAAATTTAAATATTATAAAATATGCATTAAATTTTACATTTTGTTATATACTTATTTATACATTCTATTAATTTTACTTTATTTTTAATTACAAATAATTAAAATAATGAGGAAAATTTTAAAATATGCATATCTATCTTATGGTCCATATTAAACTTATTTATACAATATCGCTTTTCAGTACATCACTGACTTCAGTCGATTTTTTTATAATATGCATGTTGTTACAGCTAATATATTAGTTGTATTTCAGTTAGTTAGTTAGTTAGAGTTATTAGGTTATGAGTTAGTTAAGGTTATTAGCTTACGCGCGCGTATATATATATATTCATAGGCTTTAAGGTTAAAGGATGACTTTTCTGTATTTTCTATACAATTACATGAATAAAAGAAAGATGAATCTTCGATTCTAATATGGTATCAGATGTTTTTCTAGCTTCCACTTCTTGATTCCTACATAAGTTGTTTCTTTTTGGTTTTCTCTTTTACGTTTTCATTTCTTGGTTCGTTTCCAGTCTTGGAGAATCTCAATGATCAGTTTGAGGAGGGTAACAACCCTTATTATCTTCATCAGTCTGACAATCCGGGTATGGTTTTGGTCACTTATCCATTAACCAATGATATATAGCTGGAAACGATCGATGTTAATGGCTTTATTTGCCAAAAACAAACTCGGCTTTGTTGATGGTTCGATCTCGGTACATTCTTCTACTTCAGAGCGTTTCAATGCTTGGACGCGAGCCAATAATCTTGTTAACTCCTGGATCTCGAACTCTGTTTCTAAAGAAATTGCAGCAAGTTTACTCTAACATTCTACGGCAGCTGCGATTTGGAAGGACCTTGAGGATAGGTTTCAGCAAACAAATGGCCCTCGGATTTTTCATCTTAAGAAGAAGTTGAATGAGTTAGCACAAGGTTCGATGTCCGTAAGTACATACTATACACATCTTAAGATCATATGGGATGAATTGGTTTCTGTAAAACCATTATGTTTTTGTTTACTATACACCTGTGGAGGTGTTCGAAAAATGCTCGATGATCAAGAACGAGAGCAGACTATGCCGTTCTTGATGGGCCTTCATGAATCTTATGCACATGTTCGTGCTCAAATCTTGTTAATGGATCCGTTACCGTCTATAACTAAAGTGTTTTCTTGGATTTTACAAGAAAAGAATCAAAGAACAATCTCTTTGAATGCTCATGTTTCTCATTCTGAAACTGTTTTTGCAGCTAAATTTACGCACATTCCTGCTTCAAATATACGAAAGTCTCGACCACAACGTACGCATTGTCACATGTTGGGTCATACAAAGGATAAATGCTACAAGCTGAATGGATATTCTCTGGGTTATAGTGCTCGATCTAATAAAGCTTCTCATACTACTCATGTCAATGCAGTTCCTAATTTTTCTCATACTGATTCTGCTTGTCAACATAGCAATGTAAATGCTATAAATATCTTGTCAACACAGCAATGTCAACAGATCATTGCCATGCTTACTTCTCAATTACAAGCTGCCTCGACTTCTAATTCAGATATTCCTACTACTTCTGTCAATTTTTCAATGCAAGGCAAGATTTTGTCATATATAAATAGTTTAACCTCCTTTAGTAATCGCAATAATTGGATAATTGATTCAGGGGCTTTTAGACATATTTGTTGTTCTAAAGATTTTTTTTACATCTTTGTCTGTTATAACGAATGGTTCCATTATGCTACCTAATGCATTTGTTGTTTCCGTGAAATATGCTGGAAATATTCATTTATCTCCTCAGTTAGTTCTTAATGATGTTTTGTTCATACCTGAATTCAAATTCAACTTACTTGCTGTCAGTGAATTGGTTAAACATTCTACTTTAACAATATTATTTGACAAAACTCATTGTGTTATTCAGGACCTTCAACAAGTGATTGGGAAGGGTGATCTTCAACAAGGCCTTTATCTGCTGCATTTACCTGATGATAATATTGATAGATTGAATGTTGTTAGTCGAGATATCATATGCAATGATGTCATATCTAAAAATAACGTTGATAATGTTGCTCTTGTCTCTTGGCACACTAGACTAGGTCATCCTAGTTCTCGTGTTTTGAATTTACTCAAAAATGTATTACCTTCTTTTGATTTGAATGAAAATAATAGAACTAATCCTTGTTATGTTTGTCCAATGGCAAAGCAACAAAGACTTCCTTTTCCCAATTCTATTACTGTATCCACTCAACCTTTTGTGATATATGGGGTCCATATAAGTCATCTACTTATAATAACAAACGGTATTTTCTAACTCTTGTTGATGATTGTACTCGTTTTACCTGGACCTATTTGATGCAATATAAATCTGAAGTTTCTTCCGTCATTCCTACTTTTATTCACATGGTCAAAAAGCAATTTGGTTTTGATTTAAAGATTTTTAGATTTGACAATGCTCCAGAACTTCAATTTACTGATTTATTTTTTTCCCTTGGCATTCTTCATTAGTTTTCTTGTGTTGAAACACCCCAACATAATGCAGTTGCTGAAAGAAAGCATCATCACTTCTAGTCTGTTGCTCGTGCTCTTTATTTTCAGTCAAAAGTACCAATAAGATTCTGCGGAGATTGCTTGCTTACTGCCACCTACATCATTAACGGGCTACCTTCCATTGTGTTAAACAATGTCTCCTTATGAACTTTTATTCCATGCAATTCCTTCTTACACACATCTTAGGAATTTTGGTTGTCTATGTTTTGTTTCAACTCTTAAGGCAAAACAAGACAAATTTGCTGCTCGAGCTTTACCTGGAATTTTTCTTGGTTATGTTCCAACTATAAAGGGTTATAAAATTTATGTTCTTTCAACTCGAAATATAGTTATTTCTCGAGATGTTTTTCATGAGCAAATTTACTCTTTTCATTCTATTAAAACTACTGAGACATTCATTGATCCTTTTCAAATTATTTCTTTGCCACATACTATTTATGATGGACCTTTGTTTGTCTCATGGTCAAGTTCCACTTGATCATAATTCACAGCCACCACTTGATCTTGCTATCCAGCAAGATAATGGTCCACATGAAATGCCATCTGACAGTTCTATTTCGTTACATAAGCTGCAAAATGAAAATCTTTCTGTAGCAAGCCATAATTCTCCCGAGGTGACACAACATGTTCTACAGCTTGTTCATGTGCCTGTTCAAGAACCTATTCACAAGCCTGATCAAGATCCTCTTCACGAGCTTATTCAAGAAACTATTCACGAGACCGTTCAAGAGCCTCTTTACGACCTTGTTCAAGAACCTGTGGCACCAATTTCAAATAATCCTCAACATGTAGAAGTTGTTCGCAGATCAGCTAGAGTATCTCAAAGACCCTCTTATCTTCAATATTATCATTGCAACAATGTATCTTCTACTTGCACATATCGTATTGAAGACTAAATTTCTACTTCAAAGCTCTCTCCTTCTTATAAGGCTTTCATTGGAAATATCTCTTCTGCCTATGAACCTACTTATTATCATCAAGCAGTTAAATATCCTGAGTGGAGGGCTGCTATGCAAGAAGAGTTACAAGCTATGGATGATTTACAAACTTGGACAGTGGTTTCTCTTCCAGAAGGCAAACAACCAATCGATTGTAAGCGGGTGTACATGATAAAGTACAAAGCTGATGGAACCATAGATAGGTACAAGGCTCGATTAGTTGCTAAGGGATTTACTCAAGTTGAAGGGGTTGATTACACTAACACTTTTTCTCCAGTTGCCAAAATGAATTCTTTCAAAATTCGGTTGGCTTTAGCAGCTACAAATGATTGGCATCTTCTTCAACTCGATGTCAATAATGCTTTCCTCAATGGTCAGCTTGATGAAGAAGTGTATATGAAACTTCCTTTAAGATATGACTCGAATGGAGCAGCAAATCCGGTGTGCAAGTTAAACAAATCAATTTATGGTCTTAAACAAGCCTCCAGACAGTGTTTCCATGTTTTTTCTCAAGTACTCCTCAAGTTTGGTTTTGTGCAATCACCAACAGAACGCTCTCTTTTTACTAAAGGGACAGGAGATGACTTGTCTATGTGGATGATGTGGTTATTGCAGGGGGAAAATTACAGTTGCTAGTTGTTGTTCAACATTTCCTACAACAACATTTCAAACTCAAAATTTTAGGGCCTTTGAAGTTTTTTCTCAGTTTTGAGATTGCTAGAAATGACACTGGGATCTCTTTATCCCAAAGGCATTATGCCTTGCAATTATTAGAGGATGTTGGTTTTCTTGTCAAGAAACCAACTGAATTTCCTATAGCACCTTCTTATAAGCTGAGTATTCATGAATGAGAGCTACTGCCTAATCCTCAAATTTACAGAAGATTGGTTGGACGATTGTTGTATCTAACTCACACGAGACCCGACATCACTTATGCTGTTCATTTGTTGAGCCAATTTGTTTCATCTCCTCGTCAACCCCATCTTGCAGCTGTTCATCATCTCTTGTCTTACATTAAAGGAACTCCAGGCCTCAGATTATTTTTCTCTGTCAAAAATAATCTACATCTTAGTGTGTTTGTGGATGCTGACTACAGCTCTTGTCCTGATACTCGACGATCAACTACTGGTTATTGTACGTATCTTGAAGATAGTTTAATTTCATGGAAATCTAAAAAGCAGCACACTGTTAGTCGTTCATCCTGTGAAGCAGAATATCGAGCCATGGCTTCTGTCACTTGCAAGCTAGTTTGGATTACAGCTCTTCTCGCTTCTTTTCAGATCACCATTCCTCGTGCCTCTTTATTTTGTGACAATCAATCCGCTATTTACCTTGCCTCAAATCAAGTTTTTCATGAAAGAAGCAAACACATTGAGGTGGATTGTCATTTCATTCGAGACAAAGTAACTGATGGGTTCATTAAATTGTTTCATGTTCGGCCAGTCAACCAATTAGCTGACATTTTTACCAAGGCTCTTCCTTCACCAGCTTTTAAAGAGTTTTTAGTCAAGCTGGGTCTTTTGAACATTCATCAGCCTCCATCTTGAGGGGGGCTGTTACATCTAATATATTAGTTGTATTTCAGTTAGTTAGTTAGAGTTATTAGGTTATGAGTTAGTTAAGGTTATTAGCTTACGTGTATATATATATTCATAGGCTTCAAGGTTAAAGGATAACTTTTCTGTATTTTCTCTACAATTACATGAATAAAAGAAAGATGAATCTCCGATTCTAATACATGTCTATCTTATGGTTCATATTCGGGTTATAAGGTTGTCTCTCTCAACAATATCGTCTGTAAATATTGAACTTGTGTTCTCTCTTTAAAAGTGTAATGTATTTTACTAAAATACTTGTTGGTTCCGTCGATTTCTTTTACCATAACTAAATGATTTTCATAATTTTCAACTTTGTTTTGTGTCTGAACATACACACAAATCATTAAATTGGGCTGGACTTTACTCGACCCATATTTTTTTTTAAAAATCTAATTGTTGTTAGGGATGGAAAAATTACCCGACCCCGGTCCGACCCGGTGTGTCCCTTACCCGACCCGGACGGGTATTTTTCTATAATTTTCGGGGATCAGGGCGGGGCAGGTATTGAAAAATATTAAGTCGGGGCGGGGCAGGGCGGGTTCGGGTATGAGATGGAAGTTCCCTGCACTGCCCCGCCCCCGTATTTTTTTTTATAAAAATATCACTATATGTAAACATTTTTAGGGGTTTCAAGCTATTTTTTTAGTTTGTGTTTATCGTAAATTTTGTTAGATATTGTTCGAATTTTAACCTATCTGATTCTGAGGTCAATGGTTCGAGTTTATTTTTTTTAAATATGTATTTTTTTCATGTTAGTAATTTAATCGGTTTTATTTTATTTTATATATAATTTTTAAGTATGTGAAATTTATATTTTGTGAATATGATAGTTGTTCGATCAGATTTAACATTTATTGTCGACAAAATTTAATATATTTTTAAAATTTTTGGGTTGGGTCGGGGTCGTGTTTAGAGTTTATAGATTGGGACGGGGCGGGGTCGAGTTTAGGGTTTAATAAATTAGGGCGGCAAAAAACCCGCCTCGTTGCCATCTCTAGTTATTGTTGTTGTTTTCTTTATTTTCCTTTTTTAAAGTATTTTAGAACAAGTCTAATGATTAATTATTTATATTTTTTATATTAATAAAACAATGAAAATATTTCTATAATACTTTTACCTTAATATTGATAAATTTTTTAATTAAATTTAAACAATATAATTAAATATTCATTTGAACTAAATCAAATAAGTAATCTGTTTTTTTAGCGTGTCTAAATTTCACCAATGATGGGACATTGAATGCTGAGGCATTACTCGCTTGTATTAGTTATGCAATACATATTGTTAAAAAAAATCGTGCGTAAAGATTCGCTAAATAATCGAGTAATCAATAATAATTATTTTATTTTTTATAAACTTGAATCTTGATATAAGAGTGTAATATTTTTACTTAATAAAAAATAACTTTGTGCGTTAATATTTGATATGATATTTTATTTATACGAAAACCATCACATATACTATTCTTTTTATTTTTAACATATGAGCCGCTTAAACTTCTATTTGTAAACTTTAATAAGCCAACTTATTTTATGTGTATTAAATAATTAAAACCCTAAAGTTCAGTCATGTGCAATGGGTTCAATGAATAGTTGACCACTTGACCCTGCAATATGCATGAATGGGTAGGGTCACCCAACTTGTTTGAAATTATGCACCTCTTCATTGCAAAAGGACCCCAAAAGGATGATTGTTGGTTACAGGGCTGAGTATGCCAAACCGAAAATCTGAAAAACCGAATTGAATCAAAGTGCGTGGACAGTTTATGATTCTCAAGTTTAAAATTTGTGGTTAATCGAACATAATATAATATAAATTTTTATTTAATTTTTAATTAGATTTAAATATTCTATAATGTAAAAATAAGTATTTTAAACTTAAAAATAGTGAAATAACTTAAAAATATTATATATGATTTTTTTTTGTATATTTAAAAAGTTAATTTTTTTAAGAAACATTTGTGAAAATGTTTTAAAACTTTACCAAATAATACTTAAAGGTCATCAAATCAAGCTATTTTAGTCAAAATAAAATACAAAATCTCAAAATCAAAGGTCGATGTGAAAAAACCGATAATCGAAGTTAACCAAACCAAAAACTGATGAGTTATTAAATTTTTTTTACCAAACTGAACCAAAGCGTATACACCCCTAGTTGGTTAGACATGGCAATCCATGTCAGTGTACTTTCCTAAATATATATATATATATATATATATATATATTGATGGTTAAAGTGTAATAGAGGTTTTTTGTATTATACCTAAAAGTTCATTTTAGTCCTCTACTATACAAAGGAACATTTTTGTTGGGCTCGATGAATCAACCAAAATATGTCGCCAGGTGGTGGATGAGTGATTTCTTGGGTGATGGTGGTAGAAGCAAAAAGATAGAAAAATTACACAATGAATTAGAGTGGTTCGTCTTTCTAAACAAAGTCTACATCTATTACCTTAGCTTCCCAACTAAGGATTTCCCAAATCCACTAAGAATTTCTTCCCCGTTATAAGACTTAGGAGGCAACCTTTACAACTTAGGCTCAATTACCAATCCTATAACCCAAGCTTTGGGAATCCTCTCTAACAAGAGAAAAACAAAGCAAACAATAATTCCTCTCTTAGGTATGTGTTTGCACTTTTGCTCTCACCCAAAATCCTAATACACTTGAGCTTACATAAATATTTTGGCTCACAAGTGTAGTCTATAAAAAGAATGAGAATTAAAGCACAAAAGACTTAATTACAATCATAGACATGTTGGCATTTTGATCATTAGTTGTTCCAGGTGCTTGAAGGGCCCTTTTATACTCCCAAATGAGTTCTTAGTCGTTGGAGATCGTTGGGGGTGATTTGGAGCTGTTGGAGACTTTATTTCCCGCAATAAAGTAGTTCTAGAGATAGCTGTTTCGATATACGAGATTGTCGTATCGATACTCGTTCTTCAGAAACTAATCGTTATGATCTCCCAACCTTACTGTGTCGATACATCTTTGGAGCGTATCGATGTGGTGTATCAGTAGGCTACAGTCCATATCGAAGTAGTGTGTCGATACGGTGTATCGGTACGCTGGAGGGAAATAGCCGTTGGGGGTTTTGAACTAGCCGTTGGGGATTTGAAAACATAGGGTATCGGTACGCGTAGAGGCATATCAGTACGACACTAACCGTATCGATACGCTAAGATGCGTATCGATACGAGGTTTTGGTTCTGGAAAATTTCTGTAGCTGAAAACCTAAAGTGTATCGGTACGGTGTGTAACTGTATCAATACGGTAGTGCTGGAAACATGAGTTTGGCTACTTTAAGACATTTTAAACACTTCAAAACCTTTTGAAAATACCTCAAACTTATTTTCAAGTTGTTTGGACTTAAAAAAAAATTTGAAATCTTTTTAATTTAGTCCAAAACTATTTTTCAATTATTATATCAAAACTAAAATCTCAACAATCTCCCTCTTTTTGATATAATAAAACCAACTTGAAAAATTGCTTTTGAGGTTCTCTCCCTAGTAAAAATAAATTTCAAATAAGATTTTTAAAAATATAAATATAGTTAAAGCTCCCCCTTATTCATTTGAAAATTTAATTTTTCAAAACATTACCCCTCTTTTTGTTATATCAAAAATGGTTCAAACCAAAGTTTGAAAACTTTTAAGTCCATAACGATGGAGAATTTTAAAACAATTTTTGACAAAAAAAATAGGTTTTGTTAAAATAGGCTCCCCCTTACTCAAGCATCAAATGAAAGGTTAGTCCAACAAATATATGATAAAGTAAGTTGAGTTAAAATAAATAAATCAAATTAAGACAAATAAAATTCAACTAATTTTATCACTTGAACCAAAGGTAGGATGTGGAGCCTTCCTTCTTCAAGTGATCTCCCTTGTGTGTATAGAGCTCCCCCTTAATTTCATCACTTGTCGATCAAAGCTCCATCACACCTATAAAAAGATAATCACAAATATTTTGGTATCCAAGTTGCTTTGGATCCATAGGCATTAGTAGTACAAACTTTAGTCCCTTTAGGAATTCATTTTTCAATTTCATCCTTTTTAGTTGAAGTAATTAGTCCTTTTGGGAACCCCCCAAATGCTTCTAAAACGTTTACCGCTCAAAAATCTAGGGGCACTAGATTGTCTTATGTAAAAGTTTGATTTTCAAAATTTGTTTTTCTTTTCAAGTTATTTAGAAATCAAATCTTTTTCCTTCTTAAGATCATACATTCCATTTTGATGATCTTTTTCCAACCTTTGAAGCAAATTTTGTAAATTTAAAACTTTAAGCTCAAAATCTTTATTTTTGCTTCAAATTCCAAATTGGTTTTAGAAAGCAAATCATTTTCGGTTTTCAACTTTGAAATTAACCTTTTATTTTTCAAAAATGAAGCTTTAAATTCAAAAACCAATTCATCATATGCTTCTTGTAACTCATCAAATGTATAAGAATTAGGAATAGGTGAGTTAGAATCTACCTCTCCCTCTTGGAGGGCCATAAAGTATATGTGGGCTATCTCATCTTTATCGGTGGAGTCTTCATCACTCCATGTTGCTACACATACTTTCTTTGAAGATGATCTTTTTTTTTGAAGCGAGGGCAATCGTATTTGGTGTGCATCATTTTCTTGCATTCATGGCTCTTGTGGGGATCCTTCATCTTCTTCCTCGATTCATGTTTGGATTCTTCCTCTTCGCTCTTCATGAATTGGGTAAACTTCTTGAAGAGATATGCCATATCTTCATCCTCACTTGAATCTTCTTGATGACTTGTGAAGGATTTATGAGCTATTATGTTTAGATCTTCAAATCCAAGCTCTTTGATCTTCTTCTCCTTCTCCTCTCTCAATGGTTTGGACATCAACTCATGGGTAAGAAGAGACTCAATTAGCTCATCAAGCTTGAGCTCCTTTAAGTTCTTGGCCTCAATGATAGTCATTTTCTTGCTCTCCCATGATTCAGAATATGAGTAAATCAACTTTCGAACGAGTTTGTCTTTCAAAATCTCCTCTCCAAGACCTTTAAATTTGTTGATGATGGTGGAAAAACGGTCGAACATACTCTTGATGTCTTCTTATGGGTCTCTCTTGAAGTTCTCATAGTTGAGGTTGAGTTAGACCAATCTTTGTCTCCTTCACATCATTTGTACCTTCATGGATCACTTCAAGTTTTTCCCATATCTCATTGGCACTTTCACAAGAAAAACCTTTGTTGTACTCATCCGGCCCCAATGCACAAAATAGAATATGCAAGGCATTGCAATTAAGCTCCATCTTCTTATGATCATCCGCATTTCATTCTGCCTTACTTCATTGTGGTACGAACGATCCATCGAGAACTATATCCCAAAGACGGTAGTCTTTGGCTCTCATGAAAAACATCATCTTATTCTTTCAATATGCATAATGTTCACCGTTGAAGAAGGGTAGCTTTTCAATGGATTGCGCCATGGAAACCGATCGATAGATTCTTGGTTGAGCTAGCTGAGATCGCTTTAATAGGATGTTAATCCTTCTCGATTAAGCCTCGCTCTGATACCAATTGTTGGGCTCGATGAATCAACCGAAATATGTCGCCAAGTGGTGGATGAGTGATTTATTGGGTGATGGTGGTGGAAGCAAAAAAATAGAAAAATTACACAATAAATTAGAGTGGTTCGGCTTTTTAAACAAAGCGTACATCCACTACCTTAGCTTCCCAACTGAGGATTTCCCAAATCCACTAAGAATTTCTTCCCCTTTTACAAGGCTTAGGAGGCAACCTTTACAACCTAGACTCAATTACCAAGCCTAGCATCCAAAGCTTACAACTCAAGCTTTGGGAATCCTCTCTAACAAGAGAAAAACAAAGCAAACAATAAATTCCTCTCTTAGGTATGTGTTTACACTTTTTCTCTCACCCAAAATCCTAATACACTTTAGCTTAAATAAACATTTTGGCTCACAAGTGTAGTCTATAAAAAGATGGGAATTAAAGCACAAAAGACTTAATTACAATCATAGACATGTTGGCATTTTGATCATTAGTTGTTCTAGGTGCTTGAAGGGTCCTTTTATACTCCCAAATGAGTTCCTAGCCGTTGGAAACCGTTGGAGATGATTTGGAGCGTTGAAGACTTTATTTCTCGCAATAAATGCAGTTCTAGAGATAGCCGTATAGATATACGGGGTTGCCGTATCGATACTCGTTCTTCAGAAACTAGCGGTTATGCTCGTCCAACCTTGGTGTATCGATACACATTTGGAGCAAATCGATACGGTGTATTGGTACGCTACAGTTCGTATCGAAACAATGTGTCGATACGATATATCGGTACGCTACAGGGAAATAGCCGTTGGGGTTTTGAACTAACCATTGGGATTTGAAAACATAGGGTATCAGTACGCGTATAGGCGTATTGGTACGATACTAACCATATCGATACGCTAAGATGCGTATCGGTACGGGGTTTTGGTTCTGAAAAATTTATGTAGCTGAAAACCTAAAGTGTATCGATACGGTGTGTAACTTTATCGATATGGTAGCTGAAAACTTGAGTTTGGCTACTTTAAGACATTTTAAACACTTCAAAACCTTTTGATAATACCTCAAACTTATTTTCAAGTTGTTTGGACTTAAAAACGTTTTTGAAATCTTTTTAATTTAGTCCAAAACTATTTTTCAATTATTATATCAAAACTAAAATCTCAACAATTTTAGTCCAAAATGCTAAAGTTTTTATTAGTTGAATTAAATATTTTGGTTTAAACACTTTTTAGGTTTCTCTCAATTTTGAACTAGAACAGATTAATCTCTCTCAAAATATATTTTTTAAAATTTTACATTAAAGTTTGAAACACTTGAAATCTAAATGCAAAATTAATTCTTATTCTAACTCTAAAATTTGTTATCTTGATGTACAATTATATTACAATTACATGAAAAACATAAAAATGTTTAATTGAAAAAAGTGTATATTAAATTTTCATAGAATTCTTAGATTTGATGTGAGAGTAAGGGTTTGATTGAAAATGATGATATAAAAATCGTAAAAGATATTTGAAATTTAATTACTCTCCTTTTTAGTTTATTTTATTTGAAAATTATTCAATCAGAATTGGACATGTATCATGTACGGACAAAAAAGGCCAACATCATCATAGATTGTTCTTATTTATTACTTTCAAAATGTGCATTGAGTAAAATAGTCTCTCTTTTTCAAGAGGGCCAATTTGCTCAATTTCAAATTTGGCAGTGACTTAAAGGGTGTTTAAACCAAAATATTTAAGCCAACTAACTATAACTTTAAAATTTGGTGCAAAATATTTACTTTAAGACTAAAAGACCCATTTTTATAGTCAAGGGACTAAAATGAACTTTTATGTATAGTGCAGGGATTAAATTTTTTTTATAATAGGGAGTCTAAAATAAACTTGTAGGTATAATACAAGGACATTTAATAAAATTTAATCAATTTTGATAATTAATCATTAGTATCATATATATTTTCATAAGTTTTTGTATAATTAATTTTAGAAACTTTATAATATTGAAAAATTTTATGAATTTTTAAAAGCAATTATAAAAGAATAATTATGATATTAAAATTAAAAAATATAAACATATATAATATGATAACATTAGGTTTATAAAAAATATCAATATTTTAAATAATATATAATTTTTTTGAACAATTTCTATTTAGGGGAGAGGAGAATTTACTCCTAATAATATACAATTTTAAAATATCTGTTTGAATTAAATGGAAATGATATTTTAAAATTGAAGTTCTTTATTTCTTTTAGTGGGGCCATGTATATTAAATAAAATAAAATTATAAAGAATTAAAAAAAAAACCACATCTTTAGGTGGAATTTGTCTAAACCATTTGAACTTGCCAAATCCCTTTTTAAAATTCTTTTTATTTAAAAAAAACACATCTTTAGGTGGATTTAAGGGTTAGTACTAGAGATTTAGAGACGCAGACAAATGGAGATGGCCAAAAGTGGTGATCCGGTGATAGAGGAGAGGTTGGTGACAGTAATGGGGTTGGGGATTTGGTATTAGAATTTTAAGTTTTTTTAAATTAGGAATTTTTTTTAGAAAATTACAACTCCCAAGTTTTTTTTTGAAAAAGAAAATTGTTATTTTTTATAATTTATCACATCACATTTTATTTGATTAATGAAAATTTTTAACGACTGCTACGAAAAATATTAAAATGATACCGAAATAAAATTAAACATCTATTTTGTCCGAAAATATTTTAAACATCTATAGAAGAAAAACACAGTTTAAACACTTGCTTTATAGTTAGAACAAAAAAAACAAATAAAAGTTTCCATCAACTTTTAAACTTCTTCAAGAAACGACATTTCCCAGCATTTTTAGTCATGTGACAAGTACCAAGCTGTATAATTAGTTTAATAACTAAAATAATTACCGAAACTTGAACATGAATATTTGAAGTACTTACGACTCGACCTTTTACCAACTATATCTGAATCTCATTGACACAAAGATAAATATATACAGAATAAAATTTTAATAAACTAATAATTCGGGTGTCTAAATGGAAAAGATCTCCGGTTAGGGTGGATCAAATGTAATACGGATGGTGCGGTACAATATCATGTTGGTGCTGTCACGGTTGGGGTTATTGAGATGATCAACTTACAGACACCAATTCATGATGTCTAATAACTTCTCAAGAAGTTTATATAATTGTTCCATTTTTATGGTTGATGATTGGGTGATTCAGGATGTCTTGTTGCATGTGTAGAGATTAGGGTTTCACATAATCGTTTTTGAATCGAATAGAGTGAAAGTTGTTCACATTAGGGGTGTTTATAGTAGGTTAACCGTATTGTTTAGTTTAAACAGTTGGTTAATAGTTATAACGGTTATTAAACTGTAACATAACCGTTAAGAAACGGTTTAACCACTAAAATTTTTAACAGTTAAACGTTATAGTGGTTAACTGTTTCTTACTGGTTAGGTTGCAGGTTAACTGTAATCTATTACAAATTTTTCCACATGTACGTTACTTCTTTTAAGAATACTGAAATCATCTCTCAGATAAATATTATATTGTAAATTTTTAAAAAAAGACTTCAATAGAATAATTCTAATCACAAACTTCATTTATGTATATATAATTTAATAATAGTTAATCTATAGATTAACATTATCTATCATTTTTAGCAGTTCAGTTAATCAAAATCGTTTAACCTTAACAATTAGGTTAATTAAAATGTAAAATGCAACGATTATACCAGTTAACAGTTACAGTTTATTTTATACACTCCTAATTTGCATCATCAATGACAACTCCAACTGTTTATGGCGCGATACAGTGATGCACACAATAAAATTCGTTCTTCAATAAAATTGAGACGTGAGGATCAATCGTGTTGACAGAAATATAACCATAGTTATAGAAAGCTTACTTTTGCTTATTTAGTTTGTTTTGAATAGTCTAAAGGTTATTACAAGGTAGTATATGTTCATACATATTCTTAACCCTTTGACAATGCACACTTCTAGGATTAACATCATCCACCTTTTCACTTTGACCAATTATTGGGTTCACTTTTGCTTAATTGGTTTATTGTTCAGTTCAACAAAAAAAATATCATATAATTAAATGAGATTAATATTAGTATTTATTTGGTACATTTATAAATTCATCAATTCAAATAAATAAGTTAACTTGTGACAATGAATTCAACTACCCCCTTTCATAGTTAATATAAATCTATAATTATTAAGTAAATTAAAAGGGGTCTACTAATTTGTGGGAAGCCAGGTTATATAAAATACAATTACGTGGGACAAAAGTGGTAAGTTGAATAGAGTTTTTTTTGTGTGCGTACATGTTAAGATGCGGTTAAAATACGACCTTATACAAATTCTTATCATATTGATAAGAATTCATGTAAGACTGGGTAATAATTTAAATAGAACTAAAATTCTTACTAATTCGGTAAGAATTTGTGTAATTACATAAATTCTTATCAATTGAATAAAAAATTGTGTAGATTTTACCTTATATAAGAACTTGTGTAAATTGCAAGAATTTATGTAATTACATAATTCATAAGAATTTATGTAGAACTGCCTCAGACACCTACGGCACCCGGTATGTTTTTAAAATCTAATATAATTAATGAAACTTCATTAACAAAAAACAATAGTTTGTTTTCAAGTTTGACAAAAAATATTCTACGTTTTTACATTCACATACTGCTCAGTATAATAACATTAATGAAAGATACTTTATATTTGATTTAATATCTCTAATGTTAGCAGTGCAAGTTGATCAGAATACGTAATATTGTATCGTTGGTTCAAGTTTTTTAATCTAAAAAGGTAGTTGCTATTTAATAAAAAAATATATATGTAGAGTCAATTCTAAAATTAATTATTTAATTTTAAGATTATTATTTAATATGTTATCTGTAATTTTATAAGTAGCCTTATTTTTCTATCATCATGACACACCATGTGCCTTCAATTAATAATTATATGTTATGAATTAAGGCTTTGTGTAGAAATTTAAAAAAAACTCACTTTTATTCTATCAAATAATTATTTTTATACCATATTTAAATTATTCTCATTTGCAAATTCCTAAATCATAAAATAATGTATTTGAACGTGTTTAAACCTACGTCATCTTAGATATTGTAATATTAACCATGTCAAACAAGTTAAACTCAATCAATAATGTATATAAATATTTAAATACATTGTAGCGATTCTTTTTCGCTAAAAAAATCAAACGTTTTAAGGTATTTGGAGTCTTTTGGGTATTTTAAAAAATGTCTTCTATTGGGGTTTTAGAAAAAACCGTATTATTTTAAAAATGGAGTTGTAACCGGCCATTTAAGTAGGCGGACACCATAAAAATCAGATATTTTAAAAATGTCAGGTTCGGAAGTCGGTTACGGATGGGGAAAGATTAACACCCAACACCGCCCAAAATTGGTACTTTAATAATTACCGCTTTATTAATATTAAACTTTCCGGATTAAAGTGACGATTAAATTAAAATTTAGTTATAATTGCGAGTAAATTTTAAAGACCCTGTTATTCGAGAGTAAACCGAAAGACCACCATCACTACGCTTGATACTGGCCACGTTTACGCTCGAATAAAAAGGCACCGCATTGACAATAATATATTCGAAATGCAACTTAAAACATAGCAAATATAAATAAATACAATGCAATAAAAATATAAATAAATACTAACATAATAAAATACTAATCTAACATAAATAAAATACTACTCTAAAACATTCATAAATATTAATCTAACTTAAAAATATAATAATTAAGATAAAATATTTAATACTTATACCTATAAAAAAATATCTAGATATATTTAAAGTTAATAGTTTATATATATGTTATTTTTACAAAAAAAAAGTATTTATTTAAATTACATACGTAAAATACTATACATATTTTTACAAATAAGCATAAAATTATATACATAATATAAAAAATAATAAAGTTATTATACATAAAATGTGACATAGATAAAAATATATATAAATATATATATACACATATATCTTAAATAATATATACAAGCTACATCTATAATATAATACCCTATATATATATACACGTAAACTACATATAGAGTATTTATGATACATATAACATGCTAAATACCAAGGAATATTAATATATATGTATATACATAGAAATAATCTTACAAGAACAAATAAAAAAAATATTACAACAAAACCACATATTAATCATACCAAAAACAAAGATATACATACATATCGTGCATGTAGAAACAAATAAGATAATAAAACAAATATGAATCATGATAAAAAAAAACACATATTTAGAGATGAGAAGATAAAAAACAACCATAAAAAATTAATCTAAACACATTCTAACAAAGTATAGAAACATATGAACATAGAAGATATATAAAAGCGTAATAACTAAAAATAAATAAAAGATTATTAATAAAAAAATTATTTCTATTAGATCATAAAAATAGGATTATACCACAAATATACACACAAAAAATACCCAAACCTAAATATGGTAGTGAATTCTCTCCATTTCTTTCTCAATTTGTGGTTTTCGAAAGTCAAAAAAAAAAATGAGAGTGAATCTCCTTTTTCAACTTGCCGAGAGCTCTCACCTAATTGTTTCCGAATTGTTTGTGGTTTTTTGCTTCTCAATCTGCCCTCTCTTCTTAATTGTGGTGTGTTTATTAAAGTGGATCTTTGGGGGAAGGGGGTTGAAATATGAAGGAAGGGGGAAGGGGCGTGTAGTGTGGGTGAAGCAAGGTAGGGGTATGGGGCAAAGCAGGGGGGCTGTTTGTTGCAGGGTATGGGGGCGGCATGCCCCTTTTTTTGTTATTTTAATAATTTTTTTTAATTTGGTTTAACTAGAATAAGTTATTCGAATATAATTTGAGATCCGGACGAAAAATGAATATTATATATATATATATTCGTACATTGTAAAACGTAATAAAAATATATCTTTTTTTGTTTTTCTCTTTAATTTAGTTCTTTTACAAGTTTATTTATAAAAAAATCATGTTGATAAGATTAAATTTAGCTCGGCTGACATGAAATTGATATAATATATAAAAGGACGTGAGATTATGCTTAAGCGCTCAATATCCTCTGAAGTATTGGTTAAAAGAGTTTGGATACTATAAATATTATATCAATCTGTGTTAAAAAATAATTTAAAAACTAAAAAAGGTTCATTTAATAATTCGATTTGTAAAAAAAAGAATGAAAAATTTCAAAATAAAAATAGATAGAAAACTTCAAAATATCTTTCAATCAAATTGTTTGTGATTTTTTTCAAAAATATTGTTTATTGGAAAAAAATTGTTGTATTATATCCAAAAAGTAGTGAAAACTGCTACAAAGTACATAAGCCTATAAAAAAAAGTCAGAATTTCTCACATTCACAGAGCTGCAGATTTACTGCATCAGATCTATCTATACATTTGTTTGACAGTTTTATACTAACTATATTCTTGAACTAAGTTTTCTACAGTACGGACACGATTCTTGAATTGACGAGCATTTCTTTCCTCTCATATGCTATATGCTATACATGTAACTACACCAAGCAATCTTCAGAATCAGAACGGCCAAAGTTCTTTCTTTCAGCCTATCAATTGTCCACTGCAACTTCATACTCCACTAACCTATCTCCTTATGTATAGAGCACATGCGCAAAACATTGCTCCAAATGACAACAAAAAGGTGATCTCTCGTTTCCAACTCCTCACAGAATCTTAGACACTTATTCTCAAGTACAATCGAGATTTAGTAGGCAAACGATCTTGAATAGCCATCTAAGTGTCCGTTTCCCTAAAAAAAAAAAAGTTTTCGAAGTGTTGGTTGTCTTTCAGATATAAAAATGTTTATTTCGTGGGGTTAGAAAAAATCGTATTTTATTTAAGAAAATTGAGTCGCCACCAGCCACTTAGGTAGGCCGGATACCATAAAACCAGAGATTTAAAAACTGTTGGGTTCGGGAGTCAGTTACGGATAGAGAAGGATTGACACCCCACACCGCCCAAAATTGGTACTTTAATAATTACCGCTTTATTAATATTAAACTTTCCGGATTAAAGTGACGATTAAATTAAAATTTGGTTATAAGTGCGGGTAAATTTTAAAGGCCCGTTATCCAAGAGCAAATGCCCAACCACTGTCACTACGCTTGATACTGGCCTCGTTTGCGCTCGGATAAAAAGGCGCCGCATTGACAATTAATATTCTGTTATGTAAACCTAACAAAAATATTAAAAACAAATATTTACAAAGACATGAAACTAAAAAAACATAAAAGACATAAATATAATAATATTAAAATGCAAAATGCACGAACAAAAACAATGTAACATGTCCTGAAAATAAAACAACAAATACAAATATAAACATGCAAAGAGAGACATGCTTCCCAAAACTAAATTAATTAAATCTAACATACTTACACATAAAGAAAACACCAATGCAAAATATGCATGACATATACACATGACATATAGCGATACTAAATTAACAAAATAACATGCAAACATAAAAATTAGAACTTAATATGTAACACAAAATATGCATACATAAAGTAAAAATGTCATGGCAAAATTAACAAAATTTCCCAAACTTATAACTTAAAAATAAAGCAACAAAAACTAACACTTCATTACAACCAAGCAGAGTTAAACATATAATAACACATACGATGGAAAATATATATAAGTAAACATGACTAAAAATGCATATAAAGCCTGAAGAAAGAAATAGACATTAAAAAAAAACAAGACATACTATAAGTTAATATATAACAACGTGCAAGACAAGCAAACAAAAAAGAAAGAAAAAAAGAAAACAAACACATGGATATGATCATACAAATTAAAATACACAAGAAAGGACCTATAATATGAACAAAATAAATTAACACATAAAAGATAATGGTACCTACAAACATAAGTTAACATGGTGTAAATAAAACACATATAAATATTATATGTAACATAACATGCTAAAAACAAATAAAAGAAGGCACGAATGCTCAAAATATCAGGGGCCAAACCGAAATGGAAACAAAATCTAAAACAGAAATTATATAAACAAAAGACTTAATTAGGGGCCTAATTAAAAGCCGAAGTAAACTCTAAAGCACCTATTGTGTGATATGACCAAGGAGAAAGCTCGAAATGGAAACTTTGAAAACGCGGGATGGCTCAGCATGTGATTTCACCATTATAAACCTGATTTCGGTTAATTTAATGATCAAATTGTAATAAAACAGAAAAGAAAAAGGATTGAAATTGTAATTGGCCCATGCGGCAAGCTCAAAACGTGAATTCCAAAAATGCGGGAATCCTTATGAGGTAATTACACCATTTTTTAAAAAAACTGTGTCTATAAGACATCACAACCGGCCCCTCTTTCCTTTTTTTCTCAGTTTTTTTTAGCCCCTAAGAGATAAAGCTCTCATATTCTCTATGTTTTCCCAGAAAACACAAACCCCCAAACCATTCAGCCGCCGTGGTTCTAGAGGCCGGCGATGGTCCAGCTACTCCGGCCACCGCCCTCCACACTCAAAACGTTCTAAAACCTAACCTAGACACCTCTCAAAAACAAAAAAAAAATTTACTTTTGAAAAGGCCGAACCCCAAAACCTTCACCGAAACTGTCACCCTCTTATTTTGAGACCACCAAAACCCTAGATCTATGGTATTTCGAAACAAAGAAAAATCCCCTTTGGTGGCTCACTCCTCAGAGTTTATCGCCGGCAAGGAAAACTTTTTCCTTAGGTAAACTTTATTTTTTGTTTTTTTGTTGTTTTTTCATGCATGTATGAGATTCGAAAAAAGAGAGAATATTACCGATGGAAACTTGTATTTTTTTTGATAACTGAGTCTTCTTACAACTTTTTCATACATATATCCTGATGAGTTTTAGTAGAAAACAAAATATAAAATACATACATCTCAATCTGATTCGGTACTGACAAGTCTAAATTTTTGGTATTTTCTGATGATTGACACGGTGGTTGGAGCTGGTATGGAGAGGTATGGCGGTGGCATGGTGGAGGTGGAGTGGTGCCAGACTGAACCCTGGTCGTTGGATCAGATTTGATCCAACGGTCAGGATTTCTCAAAGTTTGAACGGCCGGGGTTCAATCTTGCAGCTGGAAAGCCTGCATCAGATCATGACGCGTGGCAGATGAGGAGTCAGGTGCGTGTGACACACGCACGCGTGGGAGGCGGGCAGTCCCGAGCGTGTACCCACGCGGCAAGCAGAAGGACGCTCTTCTTCAATCACGACCGTTGGATCAAAAATTGATCTAACGGCTTTTGATTAGCTGCGTAAAAGAAGATGGGGATTAGAGTTTAGTTAATTAAACGGGTTAGGGCTCTTTAGCCGGTTTGGGCTTGGCCAGTTGGGCCATGTACACTTAATTTTGGGCTATGTAATATGTATTTGGGGTCATGTAATAATATTGGACTGGACATTTAATTTAAAAGTGGTTTTTATTTTCAGATTCATATGTAATAATGATAATAATAATAATAATATTAATAATGATAATACACATACTCAATCATACATAGGTGTACATACCTACATGCAAACACACATATGTGCACATACATACACATACAAACATACGGAAATATACGTAAGACATTAAAATACACATACATATCACATATTCATACAATCACATATACATACATACATATGCGCACCCATACATCACATATATATTAGTAACTCCCATGCACATAATGAACGCATGGCATAATATAATATATGAATACATGCACTAGTAATAAATATTAATAATTACATATTCTTTGTAAATTAACACAAAATCTTTCCCAGATAAAAATGAGTGATTACACTAAGCAATAATCGAGTGTTTTGAAGTGTGGGAAGAGAACCAAATTAACTTCTGTCATAGGAGTTTGCATTTTTTATCTCTAATTCCTTCCCATATCCAGGCTGTCTTAAGAGCAGTAAGACCAGCAGCACCATTAAACAAGGAAGCAACTTCATTTCTTAACTTGTGAAGCTTTTTCATAGTCCAGCTAACGGAGTTTTTACATTCAACAGTCCAATATCCAGGCTGTCTTGAGAAGCTTCATTTCAAAAATATATTATTTAAATGCCAAATTAAGTTGATAATTTTCATGTATGAATGAATTTCTACTAATAATCATCATCATTTATAGAATTGTTTTTAAATGATTTTTATAACGTATTAAAAGAAGAAAATTTATCTGATCTATAGGAGAAATTATTAATAGAAAAAATGACATGAAAGAAAAAGAAATCAATTGACTGATTTTTAGTGGATGAGACCATATGGCGTGGTGAATCAAGACCATATAATAATTTTTTCGATATGTAGACTTTTGTATACTATAGTTTATATAACCTTATTTATTTTAGGATTGAAGGGTTCTATTTAGATACAATGGTTTAGAGTTTAATTTTTAAATTTAAGATTGAAATAAATAGAATTGTGTACACTAAAATTTACACAATTGTATATAAAAAAGTGTTCTTAAAAGAATAGGTCAAGCAATTTCAGACAAGAACTGAATTCTATTTAAAATAATAATTACAATTTATCAAAAGAATTAAAACTCAAATTAGTATTATATTTAATAAAATAAAACGTATTTTAATCTATTTAAAAGTTTTACCGAATTTGTACTCTTTTTATCAGCAAAGTAAGTATAATTTTATTAGAGTGAATCATACCTAAATAGAGGAAAGAATACCCAACGACCATGTGGCAAAGAATGACCAAACACCAACACAAAAATCAGACCCTATTGCAAAAAATAACCACATTGCATGACACTCGAAACCAAATGCAAGCACCCAACCAATCATGAGCATAAAGCCAAGGCACTAACCCCATGCAAAATACTTCAATAAAATTAAATACAACAAATCTTAGATATAAATTTTAGATAAGATTAAATACAACAAATACTTCAATAAAATTCTCGTACAGGGAACAAGATGAAAATTAATTAATTATGATTTTTTTTTCAAGTTTTCGAAACCAGAAACTAAATTTTAAATTATACAGTGTTTGACCAGGCACATATTGCAAACCACATATTTGGTCAATAATTTTGAACAATGGTTGTTTCTTTTATTGAAAATAAAAATCATATTAAAAGATCTAACTTCTTATAGTAATTTAAGCATAAACAAATATTAAAATAGTAAAGGACAAATTAAAAATTAAATTCGTACAATAAGAAAAGGACTTTCACTTATTTTTTTAGGTAATGTTCAACCGATGAAAAGAATCAAACTCATAATATATATATATATATATATATATATATATATATATATATATATATTCAAAATCATATTAAAAGTATATATATATGGACTATGTTATACATTGCCTTCTTTTATAGAAGGGGCATATAAATTAAATTTTAAAATAAAATTTATTTATTATTATATTGTTTTTAATTTTTTGTTATATTTATATAATAATTCTATTTGGTTAAATTTATTATAGTATTGCCAAATTCTGTTATGATCGAGTCATAATTCTTTTTTTATAAGAGTTCAAACCTTATCAAATTTAAACCTATTAAAAATTAGATTTATTTTTTAAAAAATATTAAAAATATAAAAGTATTATATTTTATAATTAAATTTAAATAAAACCTTTAACCGAATGGATCAAAATTCATAAAATTTCGCCTCTAATACAACTTACGTTCAACCCCTTAATAAGTCCACGTACAACATGTTTTAGAATTTCTTTTAGAAATATTATATATAATGAAGGCAACTTTATCAAAATATGATATCTAATTTTTTCCCAGAAATATGGTACTTCTTAAATTATTTTAAAAATATTATATTTTTTACAGTAAAAGTAAAATTAGATTGAAAGAATTTTGATTTTGAATAATATTTATATTTTTTATTAAAAAATTAAAGTTAAATTAAAATAATTTTAATTTTAAACAGTGTTTTACAATAAAGTCATATTATATTTCTACCATCTTCAACATTTTTCAATTAAAAAGATAATATAAACAGTAAAATAAATTGTATTTATATTGATTTTATTTTTATTGTAACAAATACAATAAATTTAAAAATAATAACAAAGATACTATAATTTTGAAAAAAAAAATCAGCTGCCATATTCATGGCATTTCCCCAATGGTGACTGTGAATAATCGTTTTTCCTTTCCTTTTATTTTTCCTTCGGCCTAATCAAAACTAGTCAAAGCCACGAATTTGGCAAAGACTTGAAAAAGTTGCAAATTCTCAGAGGAGAAAAAAAAAGAGAGAGATTTACCTTAGAAACTCGGAACTAAAAAGGCTGCAACTTTCTGGGGGAAGAAAATCTACTCAAAGCTCCAAAATTTAAGGTTAGTTTCAGTTTTTTATGTTCTTCCTTTTCTACTGTCCGTACCTAAAAAAACAATCTTTTGCCCTGTCGTGCTACAAAAGGTGCTTTCCTTTTTTGAGAGTTTCACTTTCATTCGTCAGCTGCTTTGTGTTTTGAAGTTGATTGTTTGATAGAATCAATTTGGAGAGTTTACTTTCTTTGATGCTTTGTTTCCAAAAGTCTTGAGAAAAAATGGGTTCTTTAGATTTTAGCTTGATTTGATCTATTTTTGTTGTTCTTTGTGTTTTTTTTATGTCCTTTCATTTGTTGGGTATTTTTCAAAGTTTCCATTTTTATCAATTTATTGATTCAATAGCTTGAACTTGTGATCCAGGCCGGTTTATGTGGATTCAATTCATTGTATTTGAGTAAAGGAAGTTTGGGTTTCATTTGAGTTTGTGGTTTTGATTACGGAGATGGGGGATTATAAATCTATGGCTCCGCCATTAGAAGGAGAGGAAAATTTAATTGCTGCGGCGGAGCATATAGTGAAAGCATTGGGTTCTAATAAGAATTTTACAAAAGATGTCAAGAAAATATTGGCGGATCTTGGTAGCCAATTATCTTCGATGGCTACAATTGAGGATAACGTGGTTGAAGGTAAGGAAAGTGGGATTGAAGAGCAGTTGAGTGTTGTTGAGGAGAAAATTCTGAGTTTCGAATCAGATGATTCTATGATATGGGATTCCTGTCCGGATGAAGTTGTCGAATATGTGGCTGCTGTTGATGAAGCTCTAAAGTTGACTCAGAGATTGGAGTCTCAGTGCTTAAAGAGCCAAGAAGAGAAAGATTGGTTACGTAGGGCTCATGATGTTCTTCAGATGGCAATGCAAAGGCTTGAGGATGAGTTTAAGCACATGCTTGTTCAGCATAGGCAACCCTTTGAGCCGGAGCTTGTGTCGTTTCGTTCGAGTGAGGATGATGCTCTCGAGGAGGGCTCGATAGTTTCTTTCGGTGATGAGTCTGTTGAGGAGTCAACACTCAGAGATAGCATCAGTAGAAACTTGGAGGAGTTTATCATTGATTTGGTTCATCCGGATGTGATTTCTGATCTCAAATGCATTGCCAATTTGATGTTCAGGTCAAATTACGATCACGAATGTTGCCAGGCCTATGTCCTTGTTCGGAAGGATGCGTTGGATGAGTGCCTTGTGAACCTTGAAATTGAGAAATTGAGCATTGAAGACGTGCTCAAGATGGAGTGGGGTACATTGAATTCGAAAATCAAGAGATGGGTTAGAGCAATGAAGGTCTTCATTCGGCCCTATCTTGTGAGCGAGAAGTGGCTCTGTGATCAGACTTTTGCAGAGCTTGAATCAGTTAATTCTGTATGTTTTGTGGAGGCAGCAAAGACTCCAATGCTGCAGCTCCTGAACTTTGCCGAGGCGATCTCCATTGGCCCTCGTCAACCGGAAAGGCTAGTTCAAGTTCTAGACATGTATGAGGTGCTTGCAGATCTTCTTCAGGACATTGATGCGTTGTTTTCGGATGAGATTGGTTATTCTATTAGAATTGAGTATCATGAGGTTTTGAAGAGATTGGCCGATACTGTAAGGGCGTCGTTTCTTGAATTTGAGAATGCCATTGCAACAAACACGTCAACAAGCCCTTTTGCTGGAGGGGGAATTCACCATCTGACCAGATACGTTATGAATTACATCCGGCTTCTTGCAGACTACAACGAAACCCTAAATTTACTCGTCAAGAACCACGATGGAGCCGCTGCTACCCCACTCTTCCCCGACACGAGTCCGGCTACGGAGGAGGAAAACATAACTAAAGATTTTTCTGGCAGTTCTCAGACGGCAGTCCATCTCCAATCACTCACTTTTGTTCTAGAAGCCAACCTAGACGAGAAATCAAAGTTATACCGGGATGCTTCCTTGCAACACTTCTTTTTGATGAACAACATACATTACATGGCTCAAAAGGTTAAGAATTCGGAACTCAGGCTTCTGTTCGGAGATAAGTGGATCAGAAAACACAACTGGAAATTCCAACAACATGCAATGAACTATGAGAGAGCCACTTGGAGTTCAATTCTCTCTTTACTGAAGGATGAGAACAATTCCAGCTCCGGTTCTATCTCAAGGACCCTTCTCAGGGAACGGGTGCAGAGCTTTTATGCTGCTTTCGATGAGGTTTATAAAACGCAGACGGCATGGCTCATCCCCGACACACAGCTTCGTGAAGATTTACAAATCTCCACTTCCCTGAAAGTGGTCCAGGCATATCGAACATTCGTGGGGAGACAAATGCAGCACATCGGTGAGAAACACGTGAGGTACAATGCTGAAGAGCTGGAGGATTACTTGTTAGACTTCTTTGAGGGATCCCAAAAATCATTGCATAATCTCCATAGGAGATGAATCTATGAATTATGATAACAAAGTAGGCAAATGCAAGTTTGTATCTTTTTCTTTTTCAGTTTGATCAATAAACAGGTAGATTAACGAAATTCTCTATGCATCGGTCAACATGAAACCGATTTCACTGCTTGTAATCTGATTTAGATCAACGTGTTTTGCCTTGGATTTGCACCTTGTGTTGGGATCATTTAGCAGTAGAAACTCCATTGGTGGAGCTGCACAAGCTCATTATTTTCCAGATGCAAAATGGGTCAAATTCAATTCACGGTAGTTCAACAAAAACTAGAAATTCAGTTCAACTTGCAAGGGGTCTGTTCTCTGTCAGGAAGCCATTGAATAGCATTGATGAAATGGGCTCCCCCAGGCCCCAGCATTTATACCATAAAGTTCTTAGTTAGCAATACACATCACAATTATTGGATTTTAACACAATAAAAACGGCAGGTGGAGAAAAAAACTCATCCAATCGAAAATTGAATTGAACCGATTCAAATTTAATTTATATTTTTATAATAAAAAATAAGTATTTTGTATTTCAAATGATTAAAATAAATTAATTGTTTTTCTTCATTTTAAAAAATATTTTTAGAAATATTTATATAAGAATTTGGAATTTATCAAATAAATGTAGAAACCATACAACAAATATATTTTGTCAAAATAAAGTTGAAAATTTTGAAATAAAATTTAACACCGATAACAAAATCTAATTAAAACAGACAGTTTAAAATTTTTTAGAAATCTGATCGAACTGAACCGATCTTACCTTTAATAAAAGGTGCGTTTGTTCCTTAGAAAATGACTCGAAATGTTTTTCGTATTTTCTGATGTTTGTTTTTGCAGGAAATAACTTGATAAATAGAAATTTGACTTATTGATCAATGGAAATAAGACCAATATACCCTTACTTTAATGTAAAGATAAATAATATAGTAGGGGTATTTTTGTCCTTTTCTACTTCTATTAATTAAATTTATATTTTTTAATTTCAATTATATTATTTTTAAAATATAAATATTTTAATAAATTTTATTAATTAGAGGATTTTTTCACTTACAAGCTAGTGTGAAGGAGTTCTAGTATTTATAATGTGCATGATTGAGTTGGTATTATTGATTAATTGTGTCCAAACTCAGTTATAAAATGACTGAAATATTCTCATTATAGATAATAATTAATATTAGTATACAAATATTTTTGTGTTTCCATACTTTCATATACAATATTTAAATTAAACAATTAAAAACACAACTTAAGATTTGAATACGTTACTAATGAAATTATATACAAATTTATGCACTCTCAACTTAGTTTTTTTCCATTCACAGCGTTGAGGTTAGAATCTTTTGACTTTGCTTAAGTGACCTAACGTCTCATCATGCTAGATAAAGTGGTTGTATACATTATCGTAGTGCGTTGAACCCTTGGGGATCAAAGGCGGTTTCGGTAGGGCGAGAGCAGTCTTTGATTACCTGTGCACAATGGAGTGAGTGCGGACAGAAATCGTATCCTATTTGCACCATAGGGCATGAGGTTGGCTCCTAAGGAACCTTGGTTCGAGCTAACTCTTTATTGGATCCGATATCCCTCGGAAAGTTGTTTTCTCCTCCATCATTTGGCAGGTCTGGAAACGCATAAACTTCCATGTCTTCACTGGCCATAGCACTACTAAAGGGACTAACATTATATCTCCACTATGCCCGCGCCCCTTATCTCGTCTAATGCCCAATACCCAGAACTGGTTCAGTGGAAGCCGGCTCCATTAGGGTGGGTTATGCTCAATATCGATGGTACAACATGTCCATTCATCTCTTGGCTCTACAGGTGGCCTCATTAGGAACCATTAAGGTGAGTGGATTGTTGGCTTTAATAAATGCCTCGGTTTTACTTCGCCATTAACGGGCATCTACGAAGGCCTCAAGGTTGCTTGGTCTAACGGTTTTGAAATAGTCCAATGCCAAATGGACAGTGCAAAAGCTCTCAAGCTGGTTACTTCCCCTTTCGTGCCTTCCAATCAATTAGCATTGGTCCGAGCTATATCCCGATTGTTGTTAAGATATCGATATTGGTCGATAGATTTCCAGTTAATAAAGCAGGAAGCAAACTCGCCTGCGGATTTTCTCGCCAAACACGACGTAGTCCATACTGGTTCTACTTGCATCCTCTTGGACATCCCTGCCAAATTACATATAGCATGTTCAGAGACCTCCATGGTCCCCCTTTCTCTAGGTTCTAATCTCAAGTTGTAATAGCCTAGGCCTCATTATTCATTTTTTTTAACTTAATAGTATTATATTAACTACAATGCAAGTAAAATATTTAATGTTTGATTTGAAAATTTATCAAATTAGGTTGAATGAAAAGGAATTGGAATCATGAGCTAAAATACTAAACATGATAAAAAAATAGTTTGGCTTAACAGTAAAAAAGGTGCCCAATCTATACCATTTTTTTCTAGTTTGGTGCCTAATGTTTTATTTCGTAACTCAAATCAAGTTTTCTCGTGACATACGTTAAAAATTTTCTGTTATCCAATAAAAACACGACACGTGGCATATTTCTGGTATTTTCTTTAATTTTTATTTTTTAAAAATTAGAAAATCTTTATTTTATAAAAAAACTAAATCTTTAATTTCTCTAAAACCCCCAAACCCAAACCCTAAATTCCTCCCCTCCCACCACCGATTCAACCACCACCGGCCACTCTTGCCTTCGCCCCCCCCACGACTGAAAACCCCATCATCCCGTCGTCGAAAATCGGCTAATGAACCATCGATTGTTCTGTCAATGAACATCCAATAAAAAAAGAGACTGATTGGGCTTCTAATCGATGGCTAGAGGGTGGGAGATGTTGAATGGTGAGGTACACGATGCTTGGGTGGTGAACAGTCAAACGCCAACCTATGGGGGATGTCGGAGAGTGAGGGAGATGTGATTTGAGGGTTTGATTGAAAGAAATTAAAACTTTGGGTTTTTTTAAGAAGTTTATATTTTTAAAGAAATTCATAAATTAAATAAATAAATAAAACAAACCATATGTCGTGTTTTTATTGGATAAAGAAAAAATTTTAACGTCTGCCACAGAAAAATCTGATTTGAACTACGGAATGAAATGTTAGGTACCAAAATGATCCGAAAAAATATTAGGCACTAAACTAAAAAGAAAGTTATATAGGTTGAACACCTTGACTATTAAGCAAAATAGTTTTTATAAAATTAGGTGGCTTGAAAGTTATTTTTAACTTAATATTATTTTAACTACAATTCAAATAAAATATTTGAGTACTAACTCATTTAGAGCTGATGTGATTGAAGGATCTTGGAGGTTGTGGATTTGAGTGAAGTTAAACGTGTAAAGTCCTCAAACGACTATTCAGTTAAGGGTTTAAGAGTAGTTTAAATAGATATGACAAATTTGACTCGAGAGTTAAAATTCGAATTGATTTATTTGATTTGAGACTTGATATAGACTCGAACAGTGCGGTCTAAACTTGATCCGAGCCCGAACTAAAACCGAACCGAATCAAAACTGACTCTAAATTTACTGAACCGAAAATCAATCTGAACCGAAAGTAACCGGAACAAAAAATAACCGAAACCGAAATCAATCCGAACCGAAAGTAAACCGAACCGAAAGTAACCCGAACCGAAAGAAATCGAACTAAAAGTCAACCCGAACCAAAAGTGGCTGGAACCGAAAGCAACCCGAACTAAAGATAACCGAATTTAATTTGCCTAAATTCGATCCAAATCGAACATCAACCTTATTTTGACCAGATAATTGAGCCAAAATAAACGAATAAGTTATTTTTATTTATTTATTAGTATTATGCTAAATAGTAAATCCGTATATTATATTTTTTATTATATTACTGATTAACAACCAATTTTAGTAAAAGTTTAATGGTTTAATAAATCTTTTCTCTTTTAAAAGAAAATCTTCATATCTAATTCAACAATTTTTCATTTAAAGAATATTTGATATGCAAGATTGTAAAATAAAGTTACTCTATTTCACGCCGACTTTGATATATATATAATTTTATTTTTTTACTTTTAATTGTTTATTTGGTTTAGTCTTTTATTTAATTTATGATATTAATTAAATATCCAATTAAATCTCAAACAATTAAAACATACCTAAATTGATTTTAATCCATAAATAAATAAATATGATAAAATTATATTTTATTAAATAATTTCAAAATATTCTAATTCTAATTTTGTAAAATCAAAATTTTCCGTCTTAAAAATTATGCAAAACTTTATTTTAAAAATAGAAAATAATCAATTGAAACTTGATAATGAACACAATACGAAATTCAAATTTTAAAGTTTAACAAACCTTATAGGTTGAGTTTGTGTCAGATTATCATCTCTTATTGATGATTTAATTCGAAACATTGAACGGTTAAGAGTTGAAATTGAACCTAAATGATAAGATTGACAAAAAATATATTTTTTTACGTGAATATATCAATAATTTTATATATACTCAATTGGATATTGACCTAAAGATCGAAGATTGACTAAAATTGAAAATTGGTCTATCTGATATTGACCCAATCCAAAAACCGATCCGATCCGATATTGACCCGACCCAAAATATCAACCGAACCGACATAGACCTGAACCGAAAACCAACCGATCCGATATTGACCGACCCGAAAAATCAACCGATCCGATATTGACACAACCCGAAATTCAACTGATCTGATATTGATCCTACCCTACCCAAAATTGCATAGCCCCGATCTAAATCCGAATCAAACCCAATTCGACTCGAACTGAACCCGAACCGAATTGATTCGAGCCGAACCTGAACTGAATGACCCGATTGCCACCTCTAAGTTTAAGAAATGTATCAAAAACACATTATCAATAACATAAGTTTTGTACCAACAAGGATTGGGTACAATGACAAGGCATAATGTTTTCTTAAGGAGAGAACCCAGATTCGAACTTTAGAAAAGATATTAATAGGAGGGAGAGCCACAAATTTCGAGTATAAACCATAAAATTTTCACTTTACCAAAAAAAAAAATCAAGTTTTGTATGGCTTCCGCCTTCCAGGCACAAAGTCAGTTTTGAGAAGACATATTTTCTTCTCTAATAATGTGGAAGTGAATTTGTGAATGATACTTCTCAAAAAAAAAAAATTTGTTGAATGATATTAGTTCGTATTTTGGATTCAAGGTGGCAAGTGATTTGCTGAAATATTTGGGAGTCTCGCTTTTACATTCTCGAGTATCGAAAGCATCATACCAATATGTGGTCCAAAGAGTCCGGGTCGACTCTCAGGATGGAAAGCGAAAAGCTTTTTCTTGGCTGGACGGATTACGTTAGCGAAAGTTATATTTTTGTCTATATCATATTATGCAATGCAGTCCACCTTGTGGCTTCATATGGGGTATTCGGATGAGAGGGAGCCATCTTGTATATGTAAACCGGTTTTAGAAGGGAACTCGGTTTTAAGAGACTTGAACAGCAAAATGCTACTTTCTTAATGAATGTTGTGTTTATAAGGAGGATCAACTATGTGTTCAAGTCCTTTGTGGAGTACTAAATATAAATGGCCAGATGACATTCCCGAGGGATTCGTGGTTGACTGATACAGACATGTTGTTTGGAAAACTATGTGTTCAAGTCCTCTGTACTAAATATAAATTGCACTCGTGTTTGGAAAACTGTTTGTATGGTTTGGGTATGAAATATTGGTGATGGGTTGAGAGTTGACCTTTGGAGGGATTCGTGGTTGACTGATACAGACATGTTGTTTGGTTCCATTTTGTGGTCTTTTTCTAAGCAATTAAGTTTATTATTAATTAAAACCACATAAAGTGGATTACAAGGTCTCAAAAAATTGAAACCAAACTCAATCTAACACCCTGAGAACAAAAACACATTTCAAACAGTCGACGAAAACACCTACAGAGATACTAAGAACAGTTACACTCCATGCTTAACTCCAACAACCCAGACAATAAAATACAACACTGAATTTTATGCATCCATCCATCGACATTGGAACAACCCACTCAGACTGACCATGCACTCATGTCTTAAAACACACAGTCCACAACAAAAATGAAAGAAACACTGAGCCGTTCTAAACTCTCCCAACCCGAATCTACAATCCACATACAATACTTCACCAATCATTCACGCATACCCATTATTTAATAAAAAGGTAACAGAAATCATGAAATACGGTCGTTACGAAACTATCATTTGTGAGTCCTCTAACCATTATTTAAATATTTGCTCAATTAAACCACATATATCTTTTTCCATCGTTGACTTAATTAAAGCCGTTCATAAAAAATATTAGAATTACATTTATTTATTTGAGTTGTTCAAGTTATTTGAATAACTGGAACGGTAGATTTCAAATCAATACTAAATGATTTAACTCAACCTATTTATTCAAGCTAACTCAATAGTTCAAATTATTTAATTTGAAATTTAAGAATTACTTGATTTTTTCTATTAGAAATGATTAATGAACTTTGGTCACCCCTGCTCCCCAGTAAACAAAACACTAATTCCTTATTCTACCCGGTCCGGTTTTTTACTCTACGGTTGATGTGGAAAAAATAGTACTGGAAAAATAAAAGAAAAACAGTGTACGAATAGCAGGATTTTAAAACCCAGACTCTGATTATCAATGCTAAGTTGGAATTATTCATGAATATTTAGTAATAACAACATATAATTGACAAATAGAGACAGGCAAAATTATTTTCCAAATTGGGTTGGATATTATTTAATTATTACTCTCTGGAGTTAGATTCTGAGCGGGGCCATTCTTTTCCCTAAAACCCTAGTTTTCTTTCAGGAATCGGATAATATTGCCTTAATTCTACACCAATTTTATATTTGTTCCCTATAAATACAACCCTATCCAGATTTTTTTCCACAATCAATCCTTCGAAGCAAAAAACAAAGCTCCAACAATGCCTACCCAAATCTGTTCAAGCTGCCAAACAGACACTGAAACCGTTGTTGATCACAAGGCTGGCCATGAATTATGTTCTCGATGTGGCTTGGTTCTTGTCATCAATCTGTTTGATGAAATCCCAGATTCTGTTGAAAATGGCGATGAAACTAAAAACCCAGTTTCTGAAATCGAAAACTGTTCGAGCTTCAACTCTAACGATCAGAAAACCGCCGAGAATCAGTCGAAGACAGGGTTCGAGCAGATTAAAGTGATGGCGGACGGTTTAGGGTTGACGACAGGGATCAAAGATAGAGCCTGTGAGATATACGGTGAGGTCGATATTATGAAAACATGTAGGGGAAGAAGCATAAGTTCCATTGCTGCGGCTTGCCTTTTCATTGCCTGTAAAGAGATCGGATCATCGCGGACGCTGAACGAAATCTCGAAGAAGAACATCAATCGAACTGCTGAAGCGATAAAGAAACAGCTCGAAGTCGAGTCCTGGATTTTGCAACCCGGCGAGTTCATCCGGCGGCTTTGTTCGAAACTCGGTTTGGAAAATCGTGCCATTAAAGCAGTCCAAGAAGCTGTGGAAAGAGCTCAGCACCTTGACATAAGGAGAAGTCCCAAATCAGTTTTGGCAGCCATTATTTACATGGTAATTCAGCTTTGCCAGCGGGATCCAGTTCCAGTTAAAGGTTTGCCTACACGCACTCTTTATTTTTCTTGAAGTATCGATAAATATTCGACATGTATATTGTATATACACTTATTAATGGATAAATATTGGATCACTTAATGTAGATATTGCTATGGTTATGGAGGTGACTGAGGTTACAATAAAGAAATCATTCAAAGACATTTCAGTTTATGCAACAAGGGTGATACCAGAATGGTACGCTGGAGAAGAGGACGTCCACAAAATTCCCTACCCTTGATTTAAAGCTTTCGGACCAGGACTTACTGTTTGTGTTGTAGTATTCATACATTTCAATACCAGTGTACTTTGGTATGTCGTTTTAAATTTGTCCACATTTCAAATACAGTTTTAAATGTATGCTGATATATCATCTCAAATGTATTTTGACACATGGTTTCAAATGTATCAATTTTATTTTGTTTCTTGGATTTTTTTGAAATTATTAGATAAGTATTTTCCATCTCTTTAATAATAATCATTTGGGTAAACTACATCAGTAGTCACCGAATTATGGTTTCTTTCCTATTTTGGTCACCGAACTATTTTTTTGGCAAAAACATTACTAACGTTATTTACCTTCCTAATTTGGTCACCGACTGTTAAAAACTTAACGGTTTTGCTGACGTAGAATTTTATTTTATTTTTAAATTTTCCATGTCATTTCTTCTCTCTCCTCGTAAGCAATATATGTTATTTTATAATATTTTTATTCAAACTTACAGGATGGTGACACGTGTCACTGCCTATTAGTGGAATAAAAGGAATGAAAAGTCAAGCCCCTTATGCAGTCAGAGAGATTCGACTAATATGCAGTTACACGTGTCACCATCCTATTAGGTAGTTACACGTGTCACCATCTCTCTGGCTGCATAAGGGGCTTGATTTTTCATTCCTTTTATTCCACTAATAGGCAGTGATACGTGTCACAATCTTGTTAGTTTGAATAAAAATATTATAAAATAACATATATTGCTTACGAGGAGAGAGAATAAATGGCATGAAAAAATAAAGAAATAAAATAAAATTTTACGTCAGCAAAACTGTTAAGTTTTTGATAGCCGGTGACCAAAATAGGAAGGAAACATAACGTTAGTGATGTTTTTGCCAAAAAAATAGTTCGGTGATCAAAATAAGAAGAAAACATAACGTTAGTGATGTTTTTGCCAAAAAAAATAGTTCAATGACCAAAATAGGAAAGAAATCATAGTTCGGTGACTACTGATGTTGTTTACCCTAATCATTTCAATTGAGCTAAAAGAAGTAGATAAGTATTTGGATACGGGTTAAGTTACTCATGAGTTACTCGGTTTCAAACCGATGGATATTCAAATATAACATTTGTTATCTATATAAATGTTCTAAATAATAAAAAAAAATAAGTTGATTATCTATATTTTAAAAATTGATCTTACATATTTAATCTGACGTATTTGGAGTCGATCCTGATGTTATCCCTGCCAATGAAGGAAGGACATTCGATCACCGATTATGAATATCGAAAAGCTCTCACGTATTTTTTGAAGTCCAATAACGAATAGACCTGGATTGTTGTTTTCAATAAATGAAAGCCTCTTACGCATAAAGTTAATGATGTAAACCTCCCAAACCCTATTGAAAAATGGAACAAAGTTGAGGTAAACACTACTACTTATAATTACAAGTCTTTGAATTTTACTTTTGATAGAATTGTTTAATGCAACACAACCTATTGATGAATATGAGTACGACGATATAGGTGTTGAAGAAGTTGATGCAGATCAAAGAGAAGTTGATGATCGAGTTAAGTATGATATTATTCTCGATCAAGTTGAAGATGTTCTATCAAAGTCTTATGGAAAAGAAATTTCTTGTTCCATAAGTCATGAACTCTGTTGAAATCTCTTTGTTTCATCCTTCTTGATCGAAATTGATACAATCTAAACTAGAAGATAAAAAAAATTGACGTCATTGATATCATTCTTATACAACTTAACATACTTCTTGAGCTAATGCCCGATGATATCAAGATAATTATGCTTAGGGGGAGTTTCTACTAAGGTAAATATAAGTTACTGTTTGCTGGTTGGTTACTATTATTTTGATAGTCTTTTCTCAAATTTTGGATATTTGAACTAATTTTTCTTACAGGTTATATAGATAAGATGTGGTAGGAGTGTTGTCATTGTTTATAGTACTTTGTTTAGGTTTGTGCTTATTTGGTTTTTTATTTGTTTGTTTTGTTGGATTGGTGTCTTTAGTTATCTATTTATTTTTTACATGTTGATTATCTTGCTTACTACTACTTGATCGTTAAAGCTAGTCTTGAGGGGGAGTGACCATTACAACATGTTGGCAATCATCGATGTTTTAGGAAATATCATTATTTGTTGGGATTCTTTCCATTTTTATTTTTAATTTTCACATTTTTTTTGAATTGGTATTTATTGAAGATCTATTTTTGTTAGTAAAGTGATATGGTTTTTAGTTTTTTTGAAGCTCTCATCTTTCTATTATTGATGCTACATCTATTAGTTTTTTCTTTGAAGCCCTAATCTCTTCGATGTTAATTTGTAAATCCAAATTTGATGATTTCTTTCTACTTGCATTGGGTATTGTAACACCCTAAATTTAACTTGAATTATTCGAAGAATACAATATCATATTTTTAAAAAACCATATTTTAGTCAAATTAATTAAAATATTTACGAAATGAAAAATATTAAAATGTAAAATTATTTACATAGCATAGAACTAAAAGTATAAATCACCGTATATCAAAATAGGAATAGTATTAATAGAGTTAAAGAATCAATAATGAAAGGTCCTATCAATACATGCCTCCAAATCATTATAGGTATTGTAATGATATAGCTGAGATGCTAAAATTCTACTATGATGGTACTCCATTGAACTCGACTAGAATCTACTATACTACGAACGAAAACATTGAACATTGATATTTACAAGCTCAGTGAAAAATTTATACTCTAATATATTTCATGCAATTTATAAAAATAAGAATGCAAGTATGAGCAGAAATGAAAAAATGTGGCGCTAAGATTATCAGCCTAAATCAGATATACTATAGTCCGTTCATGTGATACTATCCATATCATCATAACACAACACAATTAAGGATAAACCACACACAATCATAAGCCCTAAGTGAGGTTTAATTTCACATAGCATCATAAATGTAACACCATTCCTAGTTTAGTCCAAACCCATATTGGAGATGCTACTGACAAACAATAAATCGAAAAACCTTTAACGTAATGCATTAGGACGTTTTGATGCATGGTATCTGTTGTTCGCGTTTGGTATGGAAGGCCATTGTTGAAGTGAAAATTTGGTGTTGCGTTTTATTGAGTTGTTACGTTTTAGATGAAGATGTTTTCGTTGTTGTATTAGAAATAATTAGCCGAGGATAGCTTGGTTCTTTGAGGCATGAGTTGCAACATTGCCTAGTGTCTTCCAAATTTCTATCCCATTATTGAAATTCGCTTTTTTATTAATGAAATTGTAATTTTGTCGGGCAAAAAATTAAACAACAATAAGTTACCAAACATGCACCTTTCCCAACAAGCTAAACACATACGCATGCAATTTGAATTCAACAAGCTATACACATGCATTAATTTACCACTTTCAATACATTTTTAAGTTATATTTTCATGCCTTTAGTGTCATATTAGAGACTTCTCATGCTCAAATCCTTATCATTACATATAAGTGCACAAAAGGTAATTCAAACATACATAATATCATACTTAAAGCTTCTACATATACATTACATAGCCATCATTCTAGCAGTTTAAGTCTAGGTAGTTCTTACACAAAATGAATCAGAAATAACTTGCAACGAACCAAAATAAATAGAATGATTGGCCGATCTAAACTAGGTAAGCAAACTTCTTGTGTTCATGTTTGCATTTTTAATTTTCTAATAGTTCAACCAATTTCAACTGACTTAAGAACTGCCGGACAACTTTTTAATAAGAATGACTAAAAATTAAAACATGAGTAATAAATGGCCATGAATTCAAGCTATTTACTCCTGCTTACAAAAATTTCAAACAAGAAATAAGATACACACACGTTTGTGCTTACTCCAAGGTTTGAACACTTTATATTCACTCCCAAGTTTTATGTGTCATAAGCAAATGTTTTTTTTTCTTCAATTCCTGGGATTATTATCTCTTTCGTTCGAAAAAAAAATCAGCTTTACATGGATCTAAAATTTAATTCGATTAATTCGCATAATAACTCCTTAATTTAATTTTAAATTCCAACCCTATAATAAGTTGTTCTTATAGAGGCAAGAATTGTCATCCCATGTGCAGATATATATATATATATATATATATATATATATAGAGAGAGAGAGAGAGAGAGGCAAACTCGAAGCTTTCTTCTCCCCAAAGGAATCGGCTTTTGCACGTGGGTTTCTTAACAAGTCACTTTTATCACAATTCATAGCTTCAGAGATTAAAAGAACCAAAAAAAATACTAATATAATATATATTTTTTGCCTAAATTACTCCAATTGAACCTTTATAAAATGAAAATATTTTTTTATTAATTTTAAAACATATTTTTTTTCATTTTTTTAATATTCACAATATATTGTATATTTGTTATTTATATAAAATAAAATAAAATAAAATAAAATAAATTACATAATATAAATATAATATAATTCAAAAACAAATAATGTTAGAACAAACTCGGTGATTAAAATGTTGAAATCAAAACTATCTTTTAAATGAATTTTTTATCCTTATTTTTTAAATCTAATTTTTTATATTTATTTATTTGATATTTAGAAAATTAGACACTAAATATTGATAATGTTAATTTTTGTTTGAATTGGAGATAATGTTAAATTTTGTGTATGAATATGAATATATAAGTAATAGGGAAAAATTAATTTGTATATATATACAAAATATATATGCTCTGTTTGAGAACTGGTGGATTATATTAACTGATTTGACAAATTTATTGTATAAAAATATTTGATAAAATTAACTTAAAGCTGATAGTTGTTTATTTATTTTAACAAATAAAATAACATATACAAAATAAATAATAATTATATTCAATATTGTTTCAATAATTTATTGGTTATCAATGTATAAAAAATAATATGTGAATCAATACAATATTAACGACTAAAAACACCTTCAAACTTGAATAAGTGAATAAAGATTAACCTACTGGAAAATTGTTTTAAGCCATGTCAAGACATGCCGAGGAAACAATGAGAAAATAAGAGCAAATTTTCTATATGCATGCAGATACGTATGGAAGATATTTCCACACCCCTTTCCCTTTTCTTTTCATTTTCTCCTTCACCAAACAAGTAACAAAGGATCTTTGTCTTTCTTCTAGCATGAAAATGAAATGTTCCAAAGCAGAAAAAAAGAAGTTGAATGTTTATGTAACAACTACTAGTGATCTTCTTGAACAATTGGCAGCTGCTTTTCATTTTTAAACCCATCACCACCATGATCATAAAACTCAATGAGCTTTTCCAAAACAAAAGCTTGGGTCTTTAAGGTAATGATGTAATCTGCAGTTTCTTGGAACAGCTGTTCTACTTTAACTACCTCATTACTTCCATTCCCGACATTACAAGGAATTAAACTCTTCAAAGCTTCAAGCTTATCTAAAATTACCTCCCCAGGCTTACAACACTTGTTCGAAACCCTTCTTCTCTTGCTGCTGCAGGCAACTCGTTTTCTCGCCATTTTTCTTGCTCTACTTCTTGCTGTTGATGATTTTCTTTCTGGTTTTTTTAATGGGTTTCTGGACCATTTTTTTATTCTCATTTTTCTTTTTCTTTTTCTTTTTTTTTCTATAGGGATGGGGGAAAAAGCTGTTTGTTTCGAGAGAAAGGAAGAGGAAAATGGTGAGAATATTTTTCTAGAGAGTATTGAGGGGCGGTAAGAGGAAACGGGTTTTTGTAAGGTCATGTTGAAAACTTGCCACTCGTTTTATGATTTCTTACGGAAACGCCATTATAGTCATTAAATTTGGTTAAATGATAATTTTGGTCTTTGAACTTGTAAAAGTACAAAATGGTCATTATAGTTTTTAAATGGTTACAAAATGGTCAGCCTGATTTTACAAAAAGGTCGTTAAATTTATTATTTTTTTACAAAATAGTCATCAAATTTTATCGAACCATTACAAACTTGTCATTAAATTTTACTCATATCAAACAATTACAAAATAATCATTCAATTTATCAAACTTTAATATTATTATAACATTATAGTGACTATTTTTTAACTTTTGAAAGTTTAGTGCTCAAAATAATCATATACGCATAACTTAGTAACCTCTTGTGTACTGTACCCTAGATTAAATTATTATTTTTACGCAAATTCCATTATTGGCTTTTTCATCAAATGAATTTTTCTTTGTAGTTTTTTTATTTGTTTTTTAATTAGTGTGCATTTTTGTTCTTATGATTCATAGAACGTGGTTTAGATTTGATCTTCTAGTTTTATTTTTTATGGAATATTTAAATTGAAATAACGTGTATTTTTTGCTTACAATGAAACAAATTTGTATGACGTGAATGACATGTAGAAATAATAATTAAATTTAATATAAAATACGATTAAGTGTAATTTTAATATAAATATATGACATATTTCCTAAAAAAATATATGACATAATATAACGCAATATAAAAAGTGATACGAATAATTTATATCAAATGTATCCGATTTATAAATATAATCAAGGACGGACCCAATATTTCATGTAAGGGGTGCAAACTATCAGGAAACTATATTAGAGATGTAGGGGTGTAAAATTACAAGAGTTTAGGAGGTGCAGAATTAGATTTTCAATAAAAAAATATAAAGGAAATATATAAAATATAAGAGAACTTAAAATTTTTAGAGGATGCGTCTGCCTCCAGCACCCCTAGGCCCGTCCTTGAATATAATGCTTTGAATGTAATTATAATAAGAAAAGTACATGAATACAACATAAATGTATATAAATGGTTATATTCATTGTTAGGGGTGAGCGTTCGATCGAGTCGAGTCAAAAAATTTCGAGTTATTCGAGTTGACGAGTCATATTTTACAACTCAAACTTTATTTGAAATTTTTTTGATTCGAGTCAAGTTTAAGAAATTTGAGTCGAGTTTTCGAGTTCCTATAAAAATTTAATTGTAATTATTTATCATGTTATAGTACGGTTTGATTCCAATTTAAATCACTTTCTCTAATCATATAAGATATGCATATATATATATATATATATATATATATATATATCTTCATATTTTTTCATATGTTGCAATATTTCTTCATATTTTTATATATCGGTATATATATAATAAAAAAAATAAGGGACTCGTCTCAAACTTAAAAATAAATCCATTAATTACTAAAAATTTTGAGTTATTCGAGTTTCTATTTTACAAACTTTATTTGAAATTTTTTCGAGTTAAGTTGAGTTTATGAAATTTCGAGTCGAGTCAAGACAAGTCGGGTATTTTCGCCTCGAGTCGAGTTATTCAGTTTTTTTTAATCGAGTCGAGTTTTGCTCACCCCAATTCATTGTCTTGATTTAAATATGTATATTTGAAGTCAAAGAAAAACATTTGGAGACGAGGAAGAGATGATTAATATGCATATTGTTTAGCTTCTGTTTTAATAGTTTGAGAGAAGGATTCAAACTTAAAACCCTTATAATGATTTGATTTTTTTCTTAATGGAATATTGCAAAAGATTTTTTTTGATTTTAAAGGTATAATTTAAGAACTTCTTAGTTTACTTTTATTATAAAGAGTCCAATTTTATGGTATAAAGTTAATTTTAATTTTTTGGTTAATAACTTATAATATTTCTTTTTGAATTTTAGGGTTAAAATTTTCTCATGAGCGATGCCAGCTCTCTCCATAGGATTTACCAAAAATTTACCAAAAACAAATAGGGTTTGGTTAACTACATTATACACTTCTTCTATTCTAAAATGAAGAAAATTCCTTTCATTCCACATTCATAAAGCATGACATTATACAGTTCTCCGACTTTTAACATGTTCATTTTTTTCTCAGTAAATATAATTTTATTAGAGTGATTAAATTATATAATTTAAGTCTAGTTGCGTGTCCCATTAAAAATCTTTCTAATCATACATAGAAAAAAAGAGTACACACAACTAAACACAATCAAACATGATACAAATTGTATTTACACAAGTACATAAGTATACATTTTAAAATGATATTATGTATAAAATTAAATAATAATGTAATTCAAATAATTATCCTCCTTTCTCCATGAAATGAAACTTAATTCAACGGAATTCACAATTTATAATAGTTGGTAAGTCATATCATACCCGTATAAATGTAATTATGTCCAAATTTAATTATCATACGATTTTCTAAATGCGTCTTTACCGATCCATTTTGTGTATTTTAAATTTTCAATAAAGATTGATAAAATAATTCCTACAGATAATTTGATACATCCGGAATGTAGATTTTAACTCTTCAAGTGAGTTTAGAAACTACAAAATGTCTTCTTTTTTTATTTTCTAAATATAGATTAAAAACATGTTATAACTTTCTTAATCCTTTTAAGGCTTATAGAACTACAAAACCATCGATATCATGTGAAAGTTCAGAAAATAAAAATTTTAGGGTATGTTTGGTTTTAAAGAATATAGGTAATTTTCTTAGAAAATGAAAAACAGCGAAGAAAACATTTTCGGTTGCAGAATTAGAAAATGAAAATTAAAAATATAAAAGAGATGTTTTCACTATTTTCATTAAAAATGTTTTAGAAAAAGTGTAAAAAAATGAAAACAAGGATTTTTTTTTTAAGTTTTGGCTTTATTTAACCAGTGTTCGAATCATTCTAATGTCAATTTTTAATTAATTTGAAAATATTAGTTTATTTAATCATATTCTTATTATTAAAATAATATTTTTAATAAATAGATTTTAATTTAATTATTTAATAATTACTTGTTCATTTATATTTTAAAAAATTATACATCAAACATGTTTTTTATTATTTTTATTTTTGAAAACAAATTTTTATTCCTATTAATAATTTTTTTCAACTTTTGAAAACTTGAAAATAAAAATCATTCTCTAAAAATAAAAAATAAAAAATATTTTTTAAAATCAAATAGATAAGTATCTTATTTTCCAAAAGAAAATAAACATCCGACATGGAAGCAATTTAGCTAGACACATTTGAATAACAACAACAATAAGGGTTAACTACATATTTGATACCTCACCTTTATATGTATTTTTGTTTTAGTGCTCTAACTATTTTTTGGCAAAATAGTTTATAACGTTGCATTATATTTTTATTTTAGTACTTCGTCGTTAAAAAATTAACGGCATACTGACTAGAAGAGAGAAAATCACACTTGACAGATCACCATGTCATTTTCTCTCTCCTAATTCGCATGTCACATGTGATTTTTTTATGATTAATCAGTTGTCATGCTGACTAGGAGAGAAAAAATAACATGATAGCCTGCCATATGTATTTTTCTCTCCTAGTCAGCATGCCATTAATTTTTTAACGACAGAGGTACCAATTTAGAAATGAAATGTAACGCTAGGTATTATTTTGCCAAAAAATTAGTTGAGATACTAAAACAATAACGTAAGCATAATTGGAATACTAAATAAGTAGTTTTCCCTAATAGTAATGGGGTGGTGAATGGTGATTGGGTAAGTGGGCGTGGCACAAGTTGCAGGCCCAAGAAGTCAGGAACGGGAGGGTGGCCTCGCCACTGCCGCACTGCCACCGCCAACAAAAGCCAGCCTTTCTGTATTCTGTAACGCCACATGCAAACTTTTAACAACCTTCTCTCTTTTCTTTTTCCTTTCCCAAATTTACCCTTGTAAACCAACCGAAATTGTTTTCTTATTAAAAAAATATTTCTAATAAAAATAAAAGTTAACCTTTTAAGGGTAAACTTACCATTTAAATTATTTTATACCATATATTTTATATAGTTTTTTTTTAAAATCCTGTAAAAAGTTAACATGTGACTCAAATAGTGGGACGGAAAGAATAAATAACATGAAATTATTTATTTTTTCAATTTTCACCACACCTTAGATTGACAATATTTTAAAAAAATACATTATATATCTATTTAGACAAACTGTCTTTTATTTGAGATTTATTTTATTACTAGTTCAATGTAATTTCTGTATATGTATATTTCATATGTAATTCTCAACCCAAAAAGGGCGAGAGATGCAAATATTAATAATGGAATTAGGGTTGCATTAGGCAAAACTACAAAGATAATAATTGATAATTTAGTAGACAAAACGACCAAATCAGTCAGTGTAGAGATTTGAAAAGAGGATAATCATAAACTTAGACATTATTATGTACACTTCTTGAAGGACAATGTCCAATCAAATATCAAATGGAGCCAACAATATTACTAATATAATCTGTCCTAATATTTATTAAAAGGTAAAAAAGGGTAAACAAACAACAATCCTACACCGTACAACATCCTTCAAGTGAGGTGACACTGAATAACTTCAAAACTTTGAATTTTAATTTCACTTTTAATCTTTCAAATTTACCAAAGTTAAAGAAACAACAATGAGAAATCAGACAGATACAGAACTCAATCAGCTTATGACACGTTGGGTAAAAGAAGGATAAAGTAGAGGGCAAATGAGTAAAAAGAAGAGGCCAATGTTGGCTTCCCTAGAGGGTGCATGTGAAGGTGATATGGGCCAGCACAAGCTCCGAGCACATGGATGGGGTAGGGGAAGGCACATGCCAGTGAAGAGGATTTGGAGTGTAGCCTTGAAAGAGGTAATTGCATGTGAAACAAAGCTGAGACAGTGAAGGAGCATCAATTCTACACCATGTTCACCACATTCCCTGCATGGCCCCTCAACAATCTAACTTTACTAGGGATGATAAAAAAAATCCGTATTTAATGAGTTTTGATCTGATCTGATCCAATCTGATAGGATTAAATTTTTTTTTATAAAATTTGGATCGGGTTAGATTTAAATTTAGGAAGAGACCGTCATCCCTAAAGTAATTACAAAAATTATCAACTTCGATTCGTTTATTATTATAATTGGATTTAAATGAACACATGTTTGCACTTGGGTTTTCAGGTTTATTTGGGATTCTCCATGTGTAAATAATGTAATCCTATCATTCTTCTAATCATGTTATTATATTAAAAAACAATCTTTCATTCTTTAAAGTAGACTCAATTTGCCTTAATTTATACCTATCTTTGTGGGTAAGTTGATCCAAAAGTTGGACTTTAAAAGAAAAATTTTTAAAGTATTTTTTTTTTCAAAATAAATAAACAAGAAAGATAATAAAGTCTATGTTTATGGGTGAACTTTTGGTGAGCTACATATAAAATATTTATGATATTTTTATGCGATGATTCCTATAAATATTTTAGGGTAATTTATCCTATTAGCCACTCAACTATTAGAGTGTTTCTATTTTGGTCACTAAACTATATTTAAAACATAACTATATTTATGATATTTTTATGGGATGATTCCTATAATTTTTCTTTTTCATTTTTTTCGACTAATATGCGATGGATAGTAGGTGTATTTAAAAACTTTTTAATCAAATATTAGTCACCATGTTAAAGTCCAGGTTAGACGTCTATTTATTTTTAATGGAATCAAACAGATTTGTATGTGAAGATTAGTCGGGGGACCCATTTGTAACTTTTAATAGTTAGGGGACACAACAAAAAAGTTCCTAATAGTCGAGGGACCATTTATGTAGTTTACCCTAAAAATTATGAAATGGCTCTAAAACTCTCTTATTTTTGTGAAAAAATACTAGTTTTGAATTCCTTTTGTTTTCTCGACGATGGAACATATTTTTTTAAATCCCAACGGTAGGGAGGTGGACAAAGAGGAAGTGAGTTGTATATCTTGATTCCATATTGATCTATATATATATCATAGTGGTTTGAGGTTTTGAAAGTTTTAGGTTTTGATTTGAGTTTTGCAAGTTTTAAAATGATTTTTGGGAAAAACTAAACTGATAGAGTGGTAGGAGACTTTGAGGTGAGTTTGTCGATGTCTTGAGTGGTCACAGAAGACGCCGAAGAATGGTGATTTTAGTGCCGACTTGAAACAAAGATGAAAGTACAAAACTTTTTATTTTGGGGAAGAAGATGAAATCAAAAAAAGGAAAATGACGCAGATGACATGTGGTTGCCATGTCAGCACACGTGGTTGTCAGATCACCCTTTCATTTATAATTTAACGCTTGAGTGACTAGAATAGGAGCAAATCGAAATTTCAGTGATAAAATTAAAGATTTTTTAAACTTTAGTGGTTAAAATAGGAGTAAAAAGAAAGTTGAGTGATGAAAATTCAGTTATATTTTTTATTATACTGATGTGATTATATGGTAGTATTTGTTCATACTTTTTCTTAAACCTTTGACAAGGCACATACATGTGCTCGAACTCGGGTATCCTAGGATAAACATCATCTTCTTTTCCACTAAAACCACTCATTGGGTTCAACATATAAATAACATATAGATACGTATAGATTTGCTAGTAAATCAATAACATTTGGATATTGTAACTTCAACTTTTTCACACTTGAAAATATCCTTTTTAATGAAAAAAGAAATCTCAATATAGTGAGATTATGAAGTACAGACTGCACAGAAAATAATTAAAATTAATTTATTTATAAATTTTATCTCTTAACTTTACAAACATTATTAAGTTTATTTTTCTATTTAATTTGTCATGATTTGATTTTATTCTTATACCTATAATGTGTCACAATCTTGTGTTATAATTCCAAACATTTTACAATAATTTATCACACGATAAAAATATAAAAAATTAATTTAATAAAATCATGTGTGAAATTTTGAAATATATAAATTCAAAACATTTTCGAGCAAAAAGGTACCGGAAATAAAGGAAATTGTACAATTTGAAGATCTTGTCCATCCAAAGATCAAAATATTCGTTCTACGGTGAGCAAAATTCGATTTGATTAAAAAAATTAAAATTTTCTATTAAAATCTACGTGAGAAAATTTGACTCGACTCGAGTCGTATTTTCATAAACTTGATTCTACTTGAAAAAAAAACTCAAATAAAATTTGAGTTATAAAAATGTGACTTGAATGACTCGAAATTTTCAATGATAAAAAAACTCGAAAATTTTTGTAATTGGTGGATCGATTTTCAAGTTTGAATCGAGTCTCTCAACGGTGCTATATATATATATTCAATGGTTATAAAAAGGTGTCTAAATTGGAACCCATTAATATCATAACATTATAAATACTTACGATTAAATTTAAACAGAAACTCGAACAACTCGACTCAATATGACTCGAATTTCATAAACTTTACTCGAAAAATTTGAAATAAAGTTTGAGATAAAATAAGACTCGTTAACTCGACTAAATCAAAAAAAAAAAATTCAACTTGATTCGCTCATAAGTCATAAATCGTCGGACTTAGGCATTGGGTATGCTCTTTTGCAATTCAAATCAGCTGACTTGATTGGAATTACTATTTAATAATTGAAGAATATTAAAATTTAATTAAATTTAAAAACAGTGATTAAATTTCAAATAAATTAATTCGAATTTAATTAAATTTAAAAACAATTATTAAATTCAAATCAGCTGGGCCAAAATAAATTAATTTGGATTTTTTATTAATTATTGAAATATAAATACATTAAAATCTATAATATTATATTTATTTATTTAGAAATAAAAATGGTGGGTTAATTGAAAAGGAAGTGTTAGAGAATTGAGGTATTAAAATCGTGTGCTGGTTATTCCTTTTGTGTTTTGGTCGGCAAAGGATAGCAGTAGCATACATCAACATGGATATTTCACCCTTTTTGGTTCGGCAATATCCCATGAACCACTTGTTTCTTGTCTACCATGCCTACAACTCTTGCTTCTACTTTTTCTTGCTTTCTCATTTTCATTGATTTTTTTTTTGGATTTCAGTGTAAAAAAAAATAGTAATGTTAGATACGATACAATGATGCCATTACAGGAACATACTAAAATCTTAATATTGGAAATTATTAATAATCGAAAAATGGTATAAATATAAGGTTATTCCAAAGTATATCATTTTTTACTTTGTACTCTAAATTACTTTTGTCTCGGTTTATCTCTAACTATTATTTTTTTCGGTTATCCTAAAATAAAAAAGCAACTAATAAAAACGTGACACATAATATTCTTCTTTTTTGACACGGAAAACGAGAGAAGTTTGTGCAATCTTTGAAAGTATTAGCAAGTGGTCGACAAATCTGGTCAATTTAAAGGCATGAACCGACGATAATCATGTGGTTGATCAATAATCTCATAGGAGACATTGTGACTATGTGATACCAAATTTAGAAGCTGCTCAGAATAGTATTTGACATCCGAAGATTGGATGTTCATATCATGGTTTACAACATTGACTTAAACTCTAATTCTTTTACGACAGGATTGGATGGGTATTTTAGATCTACTTTGTGCTTTTATGAATAAAAAGTAAGTTGTAAGATGTTCGTTGATTGAAAAGATGACGAACAACACTTGTAACACTCCTTTCTCAGTCTAAAGATCAAACACGAATCAAAGATTTCACATATGAATAGAAATTATCATAGGCTTCAAATGACCAATTAATGATCATATAAAATCTTAAGAAATCAACACATCATATGCTTCAAAAGGCATCTAATGTCACACAACGTTAGGTAACATTCTCTTCAAGTATCTAAATAACCCCACCACTCAGTTAATTTTTTAATACAAATGTCTCAATTGTTTGTATTGTTTTCTCGAATTTCTTAAGAAAAACATATAAAAGCAATGCCATCAAAGCAATATAACGAACGTTACACAACTTATTTTTGAATAAGGCTCATCACCGGTTACTGTACAGTTTATCACAATTAAGACTTATCCTTTCTCTTAACATTATGCATAAGGGGTATATTAGTCATTTTGAGTAAGGCTCATCACCGTTTACTATATAGTTTTTCACAATTAAGACTTATCCTTTACCCTAATACAAATGTCTCAATTGTTTTGAAATCGTTGTTGAAAAGTTGTGCAGCTTTTGTCAGTATAAAATATTAATACCCTATTTTGGGTCTCAAGTTAATTTGTGTATCGACACTCAACACCTTATAAGTATCGATATTAAAATGGAGTATACTACCTTGATGCAAAACACAAAAGGGAGCTCATTTGCTTAGCTATAAACCACCTTCTCCTCCCCAGTTTTAGAGGACCCATCTACCTTTTTCTCTAATCAAACGAGTTTGAAATAGATCATCAACACAAATAAGTGATTAAAGGGAGTAAAACTATGGATTAACAACACTAAAACAAAGTGAAAATTATATGTGGAGCTCACAAGATCTTAAACCTTTCCTAAACCCTTCAACTAGTTATATATCATCTTTTGGAGAATATGATGAATTTTTCTTGAAACTTATGGGGTAAAGGTGATGAATCTCACCTTCAATAATTACGGATGACTACTTAGATAATAAAGTTGATATTTTTTATAATTGTAACGAGCTATTTTTAAAGAAAAAGATAAGAGAAAAAGAGAGACGAAATGACTTTTGTCCCTTAAAACTCACGTAAAATTAAAATTCATTAATAAATGGTCTGTTATTTTATTTTACATCTGCATATTCTATGGATTGTTGGATTAAAATCCGTAATAGTGGGCACATATGTATAATGTATATTGCTATTTTAAAGTATGACCCAAAATTAAGTGACCAATTATGTTAGGCGTGTCATGGGTATTAAAATGTCATGTAAATAAAAGTGTAGATACCGTAAGATATATTTATAATTCAATGAGGGGCAGAGTTATAAATATTTAATAATTGATTTAATAATCAACTATATAAAGAGGTAGTGGTCCCCAAGAAATAGGTTAACTTGTTTTTCTCTCCTTCCCCGTCAGAGAGTTTTACGTCAAGAGAAAACCTATATTCTTGGAAGATCAATACCAAAGATTTGAGATTTCAACATCAAGATTCAAGGTTTTCAATATATCGATTAATTCAGGTACGCTTCCGCATTCGGTTTATTTGGTTTATTGTTCTTGATGATTTGACATGATAGATCCTGGGTTTAGATTTTATATTCAGTTATGGTTTAATTCTAACAAGTGGTATCAGAGCCTGATTATGTCGAATCATTAAGAATCAATTATGTATTTATTTTGGATGATTTCTTCTTAAATCTCTTTAAATCAAAACCCTAAGTTCAACGATAAAATATTTTGTTTCGGTATATCTATTGTGTGATGGAGACTACAATTTTGTTTTTAGTTTTCGCAGGAATTAGGGTTTAATATTTCGCATGTTTTGAATTTTTACGATTACCTTTATGTGCGATAACCTTTATTCGATAACCCTTATGCATTGGCAAATTAGCTTTTGAGTTTTGCTGTTGATTGTTTTAATAATCGGCGATACAAGTTTTGATTTTTCAATTTAATGGATTCTGACATTTAGAATCAATGCAATAGTATATGCAATTTCTATTGAATTTGGGTTTTAATGCTCATTATGGGTGTTTAATAATTTTTTTAGCATTAATTCAGTATTATTAAACTGGTTTCGGAATATGATTATGCCCTCAATTTTTGGTATTGCTTTTGCTTTAATAATTGCATATAGTAAATAAAGTCATGAAATATATATTTGTTTTAAAATATATATTCAATTCGGTTTGGTCAAAATTTTAGTTTTGATCGTTAGCAATTAAGAAAGAAAAAAATAAAGTTTGACTTGAGCTTTGTTGTGGTAAATTTATAGTGACTTAGAAACTTTATAAACAAGCTAGTTCTCGAAGCTTTATATTCGGGTTAGTTTAATAAATTACGGTTGAATTTGTTAAATCTTGTTTAGTTTTGAACAGAGCCTTTGACTTAAATTTATTTCACACTATGCTTAATTATGACATTAATGTTATCTACGGAATATACATTTGGTTTTGGTTTTGGAAAGCATGTCATTCATCTTATGAAATTCATATTTTATTCAGTTTGACCAAGAGTTTCAATTGTGATCATTAGGTTATTATGGATATTTTAAGGTTTTATGTGATAATTATATGAATTACTCATTTGTATGATACTTATCATTTTTGAATTTTAGTTAAAGATTGTTGTTTTGAATTCAATCTTTTATTTTGATAAATGCATGCTTAAGGATTTTTTTTTCGATTTCTGATAGCCCCATTCAGATAATCTTATGTTGGGTTATTTCGGAAACTTAAGTGTTATCAGAAATTTCAGTTTTGACTGTTATAAAATTTTAAATTTGAATATCGGTATATTTATATTATATATTTTGAGATAAATTAATTAAAGCATTAAGTCACCAAAGTGACCTCTATTGTGGAAATTATTTTATTTTAATATATAGAAGGTTTTGTGCATGTAAGTCGGATTATGTTAGTATTAATTGGCCCAAAGGAAGGTTAATAATTAACATTATTATATGTGCAAATGTGGTAATAAACATGTGATAATTATTCAGTTTTATATGTGAGCAATAAATCGGCCCAAAGGAAGATTTTTGTTTGACATGTTCTTATTATCAATGTTTGATTACTGTACCAAGATATCACTTGCAAGTTAATGTTTTGTCCAAAGATAAAATATTAATGGAGTGTCCGGTATCTTGATATGAGGTTTACCTTTATTCAAATTTATTATTATTTTGGTTATCTTTTAATTTGATTGAAAGATAAAATTAAGATAAATATTTTAAAACAATTAAATTCATATTTTGGCTTTGGATGTCTAATATTTTAATGGATTAATTGAAACATAATGTCACCAAAGTGACTCCTTTTGTGTAGATTAGTTTATTTAAAATATTAAGATAATTATGAGTTTTTGTAATTCATGCGTTTATTAATTGGCCCAAAGGAAAGTTAATATTTGGCAGAATTACAACGACAATTGTGGCGATAAATGTGTGACGATTATAAGGTATTTTATGTAAGCAATACGTTACTCCAAAGATTAATCTATTGTTTGACATAGTTTATTGTCAATGTTTGATTGCTACAACAAGAGTGCCGCTTACAGTTAATATTACTCTCCAAAGACTTGATATTAATGTTGTGCTTGGTATCTTGAGGGGAACTAGCCATTATTTTGAACTTATTTATTTACTTATGAATATTTATGTGAGCTTGTTTTTATTTTATTTACTTATTTTTGTTTTATATTTAGGTAATTTATCTTTGCTGTCACATACATTCTACACCCATGTTTAGTGAAACTAGTTTCAAGGAATAGAAAAGACACTTACATAAAGTATTTGGTTGTATGAACATAGACCTTGCACTAAGGAAGAACAACTCGAACCTCTCATGGCGGTAAGCACCCATAAAAGGGATTTTGAGAGGTGAGTTCGTTCAAATTGCATGATTTTAATGATCATAAAGTACAACATTCTAGAATTCTTTAGGAGCACAAATCTAAAGATATTACTCATACTAAGGGTTTCCTTGATAAATTTGAGAAACATTTTATTAAAAAATGTTAAGGCTATGACGTTACTTTTGACTTACTTGATGTCTATGAAGTATAAAGATCAAGGAAATGTGAGGGAGTATATTATGAAAATATTTAATATTGCTTCAAAACTTAAGGTACATAAGATCGAACTTTCTAACAATTGTTTGTTCTTATGATTTTGGTATCGCTTCCTATACAGTTTAACCAATTGAAAATTAGTTACAACTGTCAAAAGGAGAAATAGACTATAAATGAGCTTATTTCTCATTGTGTTAAAGAGGAAGAAAAGTTGAAGCGTTATAAGTGTAAAAGTACTCATTCGGTTAGTGCTCATTTAGTTAGTGTCTCTAAGAATAAGGGCAATAAAAAAATATTAGAATAAAGTTGCTAAAGGTCCTAATCAAAAGAAACAACAATAAGTTACAAAGTATTGATTCTTTTGTATAAGTTAGGACACATGTGAAGAAATTAAACTTCAAAAGTGAGCAACTACTTCGGTTATTTTGAGTGATCCATGGGCTGTAAATTTTATGATCCCACAATAAGGATTATTTTAAGGAGAGGTTTAACATTTTTAGGATGTTGAGTTTGGAGGGAAAAATAAGGTTAGATACATTGCTATTGAGGGGAAGTTGAATTATAATTTAATTCATACTATCACTTTTAATGATGTTTAGGTTTTTACACCTATCATAATCAAGAAGTGAATCAAGTACCTCAGCAAAACAATGTTGAACAACTCCCATTCAAGATAAGGTAATTGTTTTAGAAGAACAAACTCAACAACCTTAAAAAAAAATAAGTGTCATTAAAGATATCCACGAGAGGAAGGAGAAATACTATTCTAGATTATTACTTTGTATTTATTCAAGAAAATAAGGATAATAATGGAATGATAGAAAATGATTCAATCATTTTTATCAAATCATAAAAGTTCTGACTCTCAAAAGTGGATTGATGTCATTCAAGAAGAGTATAAATTTATGCAAGACAATAAAGTTTCGGAACTTGTCTCATTATGTGAAGGTGCAAACCAATTGGTTGTAAATGGATATTTAAAACCAAGAGGGATGCAAATGATAATGTGGACAAGTATAAGGCATGTCTTGTATCTAAAGGATATACTCTAAAAGAAGACATTGTTTTGTGGAGACTTTCTCTCAAGTTTTATTGAAAGAATCTTTTAAGATAATCATGACGCTTTATTGCTTATTTTAATCTTGAGCTACATAAGATGGATGTTACGCTTGTGTTTTTCAATGGTGACATTGAAGAAACAAATTATATGGTACAATCATAGATTTGTGTCTAATGATACAAAATCAATGATATGTAAATTAAAGAAATTCATCTATGAGCTTAAGTTGGACTCTCATTAACGAAATTATAAATTTCATATTGTTTATCTCATTTGGTTTTGAGATAAATTTGGTTCACAATTCTATATACTACATTTCAATGAGTAAACCAAGTGATACTCATATTACTAAAGAAGACAAATTTAGTCTTACTCAATGCCCTAAAAGTAACCTTGAAATTTAAAAAAAAAAATACAAAAGATTCCAAGTGCATAATCTATTGAGAATTTAATTTATGCTCAAGTATGTATGCGTTCGGATATTATGTACATTGTTAGAATGTTAGACAGATATTTAAGCAATTCTAGTTTGAACCATTGAATAGCAGCCAATAGGGTTATGAAATATCTTTAGAGAACAAAAATTACATGCTCACATATCGAAGTTCTGGTAAGTTAGAGATCATCAAGTTTACAGACTTCGATTCTATTAGAATATTGATGCAAAAGAATTTTGTCACATGGGCTGCTAATTATAGATTGAATAGAAAGACCACTTCGGTTATTTTGTGACAATAAATATGCATTCATTTATTCTATGAACAATAGGAACACTTCAAATTTGAATCACATAAATATTAAATTCCTAGTTGTTAAAGAAAATTCAGAGCGATTGTGTGTCTATAGAGCATGTTGGTACAAACTCCATATTTGTGCGCTTATTAAGAAACTATCACCCTAGGTCTTTCATGAGCACACTACTCATGTGGGTGTAATGTTATATAAAGATATTCAGTTTTAGTGGGAGTTTGTAATTTTGAAAAATGTTCATTTGGTTTAGACACAATTTCGGTTACTTCAGTTTAAAGTTATTTTAAGATTATTTTCTGCAAAAAAAAGTTCTTTTGGTTTATGCACACTCTGAATTGATAAAGTTTGATCTCACTAAGGTTTAGAAGGACCAGTTGAAATAGACATGTTTGGTTCACATTTCATGTAATTTTCCATGCTACGCATCCATGATTGATCTATGTCATTTGACTATATTTGTATACGTGACCATTGATGGGTCTTGTCATGATTGATACGACAAAGGCTGCTTTGATCCTATATGGATATAGTTGATGGACGAGATTGTTACAGAATACCTATTATATAATAGCAAATTTTTGAGCTCATAAGGTTATACATTTGTCGAAAAACATATGTTGCCCAAGTGGGAGATTGTTGGATTAAAATCCGTAATAGTGGGCACATATGTATAATGTATATTGCTATTTTAAAGTATGACACAAAATTAAGTGACCAATTATGTTAGGCGTGTCATGGGTATTAAAATGTCATGGAAATAAAAGTGTAGATACCGTAAGATATATTTATAATTCAATGAGGGGCAGAGTTATAAATATTTAATAGTTGATTTAATAATCAACTATATAAAGAGGTAGTGGTCCCCAAGAAATAGGTTAACTTGTTTTTCTCTCCTTCCCCGTCAGAGAGTTTTACGTCAAGAGAAAACCTATATTCTTGGAAGATCAATACCAAAGATTTGGGATTTCAACATCAAGATTCAAGGTTTTCAATATATCGATTAATTCAGGTACGCCCGCATTCGGTTTATTTGGTTTATTGTTCTTGATGATTTGACATGATAGATCTGGGTTTAGATTTTATATTTAGTTATGGTTTAATTCTAACATGGATTCCTTATCATCTATTTTCTATCAGCTTGTATTGTGAAGCCAATTTGAACAAGAATAGTATGGGGGTTGCGTTCCTGTTAGTATTTGTATACGTTGGTTCCACTTTTCATTTTTTTTTCACTCTTTATGTCTGATAATTTTGTTTTTACAAAAAAGTTTGTTTTAATTGTATTTTTTAAAATAAATAACATACACATGTTGAATTTGTATTCATATTTAATATATCTGAATATGAGTTAAGTATTGTCTGATAAACTGAAAAATTAAGTGTTTAAAAAATCAAATACTGATAAATTAAGTGTCGAACTGAAATTATAAGTTTGTATGATATTTTGCTTTAAACTAAATATTAGATATAATTACATTGTTTAATAAATTTAAAAATTAAAGGATAATATAATTAAAGAAATAAAAAATAAAATAAAGAGTTGAAAATATTCTTCATAGAGTAATACGCAGGGCATTAACTATTTAAAGTTTTTCACACTTGTTCATTGAAAAGCTAACCCATAGTTTTAAGTTTAGATTATCAAATATATTTAAAATATTAGATAATTATTTTTCAAGATTTTTTTTAAATCGAAAATATGGCCAACAAAATGTGTATATTTAATTTTTTAATATTATTATATAGTTAAAGGAATACATGACTTTAAAAAATTATTTGAATTTTCATAGTTTTGAATTATAAATACTTTTGATATAAAAATAGATAAAAAAATATCGGAAATATCTTTTGTTTTAATTAACAAAAGTGATCATCCACTCCCAGATTCCGAAATGAAAGGATAGTAGGAAGAAAATTCGAGGTATACGGACTCGAATTCGAGCAGCTATAAGATAGAACCCGAATATTCTAAAAAATAACAACGCTATCTTTATAAACATTTCGGAGGGATTACATTGTTTTCTATTAAGTAAATGATATTTTCTTTTCTTGTTTTTTTTTTTAGTTTAATCTCACAATATTTATTTGGCCTTTTTTGTTAATTAAAACAAAAGATCTTTCGGATATTTTTTATATCAAAAGCAGTTATAATAACTATGAAAATTCAAATAATTTTGAGATTCATTAATTAGTTTAATGGCTAAACATGCTCATATTATCTGTTTAAATCTCGGTATTGGAATGTAATACCTCTATATTTAATAAAAAATTCAAATAATTTTTAAGGGCAAACTACACTAGTAGTCCGTAAATTTTTAGGCGCTTTCAATATGGTCATCAAACTTTTAAAACTTTCATTACAATCACTCAACTTTAATACGCTTTTATTACAGTCATTTCCGTCAACTACGGTTAAAAAAACTGACGTGGTACGTTAAGTTTAAAAAAATGTTTTTCTAACGTATTTTTACTCTTTTATTTTCTTCTATTTTCATTCCCTTTAAACATGTCTATCTTTTTTTTTAATCTTATTCTCTCTCTTCTTTTTTTTTCTCTTTAATCTTATGACCTTTGTGGGGCGAAGTTGTCATGCTACCTGCACCAAGCAATGCCGTTGAGTGCTCTTCGACCGTAAGTTTTTGACCATCATGAAAGCGATATAAAGGCCTGGTGGGAAGAGAATTTAACTTTCAGACGCGCCCTTTCTAAGGGTAACCCCACCTTCTGAAAAAATTATTGCTCAACCATTTCTTAAGCTTGTCCTAGAATCTCTTACTCGTTTAGCAAGTGGCCAAGGCAAAAGCCTTTCGCCATACTTGATAAGCGGCATGGTAAAAAAAAGAAACAAAGATAAAAGCATTACTAAACAGGAACTTGATCATTTAAAGACTTTCAATTCCTAAGCAAATTAAACTTTCCCCAATAGTTTTGAAATTGATTAGTAAGTAATAAATGCATCTATACTATGCATTCAATCTTGTTGAAAAGTTTCCCCCCAAATTTTAGTAAACTGTTTATAGAATTCAAAGGTTCTACCAAAGGATATATAAATAAGCAGAATAAAATTCTGGTTTTTACAACTCGGCAACAGTACAGCAACATGATCAACACAAACATGTAAACGCAATGGGGCAAGAAATAAAATCAAGTACACTTAGAAGAAGAAAAAAGAACAACCCATGAAATGAATGGGTTGCAAAAATTGAATTATACTGAAAGAAGGAGCAGAGTTTCCCTGATGATCTTGAGGGGATGAAAGATGAATATGTTGGAAACAAAATTGACCCCAAAGAGTTTCCTCGGAAGCAGAAAGTGTAAGCCTTTTGGTGACACATGAAACCCTGGCCGTGTCGGTTGGACCTAATTTTTATAAAATTATTGTAACCCCTCGTATCGATAGGGTAACTCGATCCGGTCTTAGGTGTCACATTAGGGTCACAAGAGCGACCCACAATAAAATTTCAAATAAACAAATTATCAAACATTTAAAACCATAAAACAAATTCTGAATTAAAACATAAGTTCCAAAAATCATGATTCAAGTTATAATACAAGTTTCAGACTCTGATATAAAAATAAGACGTGACATACATGCCCACTATTTATACAAATACCGTACTCCACAAGCAAAGCAGGGAACTCCCATCAGTGATGTCGATCGCCAACATGATCAAATTCTTTTTAACCTGCGATGGTAAAAACAACGTGAGATTGGAAAAGCTCAGTAATACAGAACTACCAGATGATGCTATATGTGGCAAGTAAGTATAAGGTTAAAAAGAGCTGATGTAGTGAGCCCGAATCATCAAGTTTCGGATACGAAATGAAATTCATATTATTGTTACACGGAGGTAACAAAGTCATTTCTGATTGATCACCTGACTATCAGACAAGATGTCTATAACTCAGATAATCATAGAAGAATATAGGTTACGAGAATTTAGCTAGAAAATTCAGTGTATACCACCAATTATAAATTAAGAATGATAGATGGAATAATTCAAGCAACAGAAGAGTGTTGACAGGGCAAGAGATAGACAAGGAAATTTAGTATCAACATAACTACCCTCCAACCATACTCCGATATGTAGTTTCCCAGAACTACATCCATAAGGTCTTACCCTAGGCCCATAGGGCGTAGAAGCCAACCTAAAGTGATGCCTTAGGTCTATTAGGAATTACCCGAGCCGAAGCATCGGAACCTACCCAAGGAGCTACCTTGGGTCCATAAGGAATTACCAGTGCTGAACCTACAGAGACTTCAGATCATATCCAGAAGTACCCCAAATCAGATAGCTTAGTGAAGACAGACGGAAAAAGAAAAATAGTAATTATACATATATTTTCAGAATATCAAAACCAAAGATTATGTTTTTCAGATCAGACACGGAGGTATATTTTCAAATAGACAGGATTCATGATTCGTATCAGAGAGAGACTTAGCTTCAAATCGAAAGGAATATACATGTGCAAGAAACACAGTAATCAGTTTAATTAATACTCAAGGGTCCTTGATAATTACAGATAGAAGACAATGAATTTTAGTCCATTTTTAACTAATCTCAGAACTAAGGACTTTATTCGAAAGAGTTTGATAATCATTGACTTCATTCAGGTATTCAAGAATTTGTACCTCATGGTCATTTAAAAATTCCAGTATATCCCAATTATGCAAGAAATCGAATATATCAGGATAAAATTCAAAATTTTGAGTAGATCAAGATCAAATGAGATTTCAAGTATATCCGATTATTCAAGATTTTAGATATACCCGAAGAGTACCAGACAATTTGCTCATAAGGGCATTTTGGGTCGTTTTGACTTTTAGGGGAAATTCGGTTATTTTGACTCCCAGGGTAATTTGGTAATTTAGCCCAATAAAGGCAAGATTGAAACTCAAAATATTCCTAATTTTTTTGTCTAATCAGTCTTTCAACCATATGCTTTAATTGTAATCCATAATATTGTGGTTTTCGGCATTCAGGCAGGTATACCTCACAAGATTTCATTCCTTAGTAATGATAGCATCATATAGTAGGTCCGTTCACCCTCATATTTATTATTGATCTTTCTCCACATAATCGAATGTCTTGGTATATTCTTCAACTAATATAGCAGCAGTACTTGAGGTGGCCGACATATCTGGGTTAGGTTCTCAATCCTTAAGGACAATACAGTTACCTGAATTTTATTTGAGTTAAGATTTATCAAGGGTATTCACTTATGCCAAAACATGAAATTAATTTAATCATTCCAAAGGTCAAGGATATCTTAGTCGTATTATAAGTTTTTGCATCGAGTATATTTCGATCATTTTGGTCATTCCAATCCTTCCGGTCCTTCCAAACAGTTTACTCATTTCAGAACTCGAGGACATATCCATCATTTTGATTAATTTATCAAATTCGACGTTTGACAATATTTCAGTCATTGCATTCATTCTAATCAATTCAGTCTTTCTGTCATTTAGATCAACTCAGGATTCCGAAGTACTTCCAAAGATTTTATTTTTAAATTTTTATCCAGAATTTGAGATAAATTCAAGTATTTTATTATCTCGTATACTAGCATCATGTTACCGAGATCTTTCACAACAGTTTAAGGATTTTAGATAACGTAGTTGTTTTATTAGATCAAAAGTAGATTCTAAATTACTTCCTTAGTTGAGGTTATATCTGCCATTCTTAAATCTCATGGGTAATTTGGTCATTTCATAACCAATTATTTCAGACATTAATTCCATTAACATGAACATTCACAATTGGAGATTTACTAATTATTAATTATTTACTAAACTCAGTGACCCTTTTGATTACAAGCTTCATATTCGAATATTCGATCTTGTCCAGATTATCCTTCTTATTTTTTGTAATAGATTTGACTTAAGCCAAGCTAACAGTACGCTTAATCAGAGTCGTGCATGTATCAACCAGACACCATCATGTTTCATGAAGCATGCAAGAGGTAGTAATGTATTACCCTGAATCCTTGCTATATCGGTCGACTCTTGAAATGACATTCAAACACTCTCGAACCCGAATTCGACGTCCCTCATCATCTCGAATCCAAAAATATACGGATATCTTCAATTGGTATAATCCAAAATCAATTCTTATTCACATTACTCATAAACTGAATATTTAATTACATATACCAACTCATGTTCAATGTCATATTTGAAGGCTTTCGGGTTAGAATTTCACAAAACAGGCTCCAAAACGGGTTTAGGATGTCAAAAAACACAAGATAAGGGTTTTCATAAAATTTAACTTTTTGAGTCAAAGTCAACGCTGACGTCAGCTATCAACAGTCAATACTAACAGCAACAGTCAATGCTGACATTAGTGGTCAACGGTCAATACTAATGTCAGCGATAAACGATTAATGTTGATGTCAGTGGTCAACGGTCAATGCTGACATTAGCGGTCATTCAGGTTGACTCGAGTTGACTCACTATGCTAACTCGGGCGGGTTAACTCACTGAGCTAACTTGGGCGAGTTGACTCACTGAGCTGACTCAGACAAGTTGACCCATTGTGCTGACTCGAATAAAGAGCAAACGGGTCAAGTCAACGGGTCGAGTCGGACGAGTACGAATCAGGTCAGGCTCAGATCTGGTCGGGTTAGGGCTCAAACTAGTTTAGGTTAAACAGACCGATCCAAGCTGAACCGGCTTAGTTCAAGACCAGACCGGTCTAAGGTCGGTTCAACAAGGTTCTCGTCATGGTGGCCAGAAATTACCACCGAACGGGGCGTGACACCCACGCGCGGCCGTAAACGGCTTGGAAACTGCTCCAAAAATACCTATTTCCCCAAATCAACAACCCACGACAACCCAGAACGTTTGAAATAAGATGAAAACAGGTCAGAAACTCACCAATCTTACCAAAATAGGCGAATCACGACCGAAACTGACGTAGCTCCGACGAGAGCCTTGTCAGAGTCAAAAAGACGACTGGCTAGAGGGGTTTTGCTCATCTTGGTGTGGGGGAAGATGGCGACGGTGCTAACTTCTCAGACGAACAACAGGGCCGAACGAAATACGCAGAAAACTGAAGAGCGATCTGGGATTTCTCGCCGAACTCAACCCACTCTCCTCGACGAACGGTGAGGCCGATGCGCGCATAGCTAACGGTAATGAGACCAAGGTACGACGACGCTTCAGTTGATGACGGTGATAGCCACTGCCGAACGGTGGCTCAGATCAGGGTGGCAGACGAATGGGGGTTAGGGGAAAAGATATGAAGCGTTTCTCTGGAAACTTCTCTCAACCTCTCGATAATAAAACCGAGGCCAAAAGGTGGATGTTTCAGATTTTAAATTTTAGGATTTTAGAGAAAAAAATACTAAACATGTGTAGTTTTATTTCAGAGACAAATTTAGCCTAAATGGCTAAGTCATCTCACCACCTAGTTTCAAACCCCATGTCCCCAACTTTTTTTCTTTTTTTAACCAAGGTCGTCCCTCGTTACTTTAATAATAATATCAATAAAAAAATTTAAGGTGTTACAATTACGTTAAGAGCTAAATTTTTTAAATTATCTAATCCCACCTCTGTTTTCGTGAAAACATAAGATTTTTTAAGCAAAATTTTCTTGCGAGATTTTTTAATAATGCAGGCAGAAGCAACTTCAACCCACAAAGGTCATAAGGTTACAGAAGAGAAAAAAAGAAGAAAGGAACATGAAAAATAGACAGTTTTTTTTTTGGATAAACATATTTGGAGATGGGGTAGAAAATCGTACGAGAAAACATTTATTTTTTAAATTTAACATGTCACATCAGCTTTTTAATAGCAGTTGATGATAATAACAGTAGTTGATGACAGTGACTGTAATAAAAACGGATTAAAAGTTAAGTGATTAAGAGTGTTGTTTACCCTTTTTGAAATGATGACATGGAAGGATTATAATTTTCTATACAAATTCACTCATTTCGTATCACATTATTAATTTTGTAACTCGAACTTTCAACATAAATTGAAAAGTAATTACTCATCTTTAAATCAAACATCAAATTTTAGGATTATAATTTGTTTATAAATTAAAAAATAATGAAAAAATGAATAGAACTCAAACACTTATTTAAAGGTGCCGAACTTTTTGATAACATGCCAATTAACAAGGGGTAAAACTTTAATACACAGGCTGTGTAAAATTAATTTTATACAAGCCTGTGTATTTATACTATAAAAACTCAAATCCTAAATTTCTAACTTTAACCTTAAAAATTAAACCCTAAACCCAAACCTTAAACCTTATACACTAAATTATAAACCATACAACCTAAATCCCTAAACCTTAAACTCTAAACTAAAACCCTAACTCCTAAAACTAAAAGGCACGTGTAAACTAAAGTTTACACAAACTGTATATCAATTTTTTTTTTCCATTAACAAGGACTAAACGGGATAATTTTGAGCAAAAAAATTATCCCAACGTTTGCTTTAATCATTATTTAATTTCCCGTCTAATTAAAAAAACATAATAGAAAAACATGCACTGATATTGCATCAATCAAAATCCTAAACTGTAGAGACATCACTTGAACATATTTTTTGTCCTAAAAGTTTCTTTTGCCATCAAATATTTGATAAAACTGCCAATTTGCCGGTACAACGTTATCGAACACGATCATTCTTCCGTCACTGGTAGTTACCTGAAACGACAAGCTCTGCCCTACTAAATTCGTTGAGGTCTGCCAATTCACACCCCAATTGCGGCTCATAGACGACCACGATCCGGTCCCCGAACCCCTGATCTTAACATCCACGATATCACCGGCACCACCAACATTGTACAACAACACCAGTGTCCACCAAGGGTTTCCCATAATCTGGAATTGAACTCCACCTTGCTTGGAGCACAAGACACGGCGGTACTTGACGGGGATGATCCCAGCTTTGTATTGTGCCAGTTTCGTGAACATCGGCATCGATAGATCAAAGTGTTTTAATGGCGGGTTGCACCAATTTCCGTCCGGTTTCGAGTAATTCGGAGGGCAAAAATTCGTTGCAGTCACCTTGATAGAGCCGGCATTTGGATAACACCATTGAGGGTCATTGTAACACATGATCTCAAAACAAGCTCCGCAGGTGAGGCCATTGTTGAATAATGCAGTGCTCAGGGCTGTTGTCTCCAGTCCATACCCTTGCTTGAATAGATCACCATATCCACAGGCTCCCTCTGCAAAAATCAAACATGGTCTCACAAATTCCTAGTAAACAACATAATAATGATTAAAATTCGAATCTCAACATTTACGATGAATAGTATATGTACTTACGCATGGTTTCCCCACCACTCATATCACCATAAAATGTTGCATGGGCATCGTACCAGTTTGAGTCAACCATTTGAGTGCCAATAAGTAATTGCCTCTTGGCCGCCATGGATAAAACCGAATGGACTATGAACATGACAAATGCAAAGAAAAGCTTTAGGGTGGCCATTGCTGAAATAAAGATTGAAATTCTAAAGTTGAATTCAATCAATTTTTTTTATGAAAGACTGAGTCCATGAACTGATCTTAAATACATGTCAAGTATAGATATAAAAGGCAAGAAAATTTATTAATTATGAGACTAATATTTTTTACCTATTTAAGCAAAATCATAATTTTGGTTTACTAAAACATAAATAGTGAAAAAAATAAAAAGAGAAGGAATTAAATGTTGTTTTATAATTTAGGAAATAAAAAGCAGCAAAAGATTATTTCATTTATTATATTTTTGTTACGTTATACACTAATTATGTAGGAAAGGGATTTACTCAGTAAGACTAAAAAACTGAAAAATATTTTTAATTATTTAATTTAGGATTTTAACTGACTATTTATAATAATAATAATAATAATTGTATTATATGTATATAATTAACATAGTCTGCTTATTTGGTTCCTATTGTCACCAATAAGGAATGTTTTTAACTGTTATTTTAGAAGGAATTTTCTAAGGCTTTGCTTTTATTGAACTTAACAGTAATGCCTTTATTGCTTTGAATTTCTTCCTTAAAATATCACTTTGGCACTGATATGATTTTTTTTAACTTCTTTATAAAAAGCTCATTTCCAGGGAAAAGTACTTGGATGAGTCTAGAGTAAAAAGTTTTATTAAAAATAATAAAATTTTATTAAAACACTAAGACTACAAACTAACAAAAATCTGAAAAGATACATAAAAAGTGTTTTAACATATTTTATTCTCAAAAAAGAATAATCACGCTTTAGGTCTTATGATTTTAAAATTTTATTAAAATAGCTAACAGTAGTATATATTCGTACATGATATTTACTCTAGGATTTTCTAAAGTACTTACAAGTTCCTTCTATTATAAGGTACTATCTGTTCATACATATTCTTAACTCTTTGACAATGCATACACATTTGAATACAAAGTGATTAAACTCGAGTCTCCTAAGATAAACTTCATCCGTTTTTTCACTGGAACCACTTGGGTTCATATTAGTCATTTGTTTTTAAATGGATCAATTTAATACTTATATTAATAAAATAAATTAAGCAAGGTGTTTTTTTTACAAATATACTATTTATTGTTTAAAATGACATTAAATTATTTTTTCATTTGTAATTCAACTCCAAAAAAATATTTTATTTTATAAAAAGATTAAAAATTATAAAATATTAACTCTGTAAGAAAAGTTGACTTTACTAATTTAATTCCATTTATCAGTATGGGGATTAAATTGATATATTTAATGATAGGTGGACTAAATTAATATAATCTCTATGAGAGAAAGAATTGGTATGTACTTTCACCGTTCATTTTTATGTGATTTTTTAACCATAATTTATTTTTTCAAAATTATTTAGATAAAAATTTAATTAACTTTGTTTATATAATCTTTAACCAAAATTTTAAATAAAAATTATTATTTATATTGCAAATTCTCTCTCTATATAATTGCATCCCTATGCATTTTAAAAATGGTTAAATAAATCATTTATCCAAAAAAAAAATAGTTAAATAAATCATTGTTTACTTAGTGCACTTCCCTTACCGTTAGCTGTGGAGAGTGGGACTGGCACCGTCTTGTTCATGTTCTTCCTAAGGATATGCTGTATAAAATATCTTGTGTTGTCCCTCGCCATGCGGCACTTGGCCGGGATGTGCCAGGTTGGCGTTGGGAGGTAAACCGTCGGTTCAAAACTGTTTCTGCGTATAGAGCTCTTGTTTCAGGTTCAAATCTGCGTATAGGGTTCTTGGTGATGGGCGTTATTGGCCGGGGGGTGTTGCCGAGTACTGTCGACGGCTGCGGGATGAGATTATGGGGGCTGGGCAGAGTCAGTTTACACCACCAAGAGTGGATAGAGCATTGGTGCGATGGAAGGCACCAGTTCCTGGTTGGATCAAATCCAAAGCGGACGGGGCTGTTGGGGGAGTCAAGGAATGGCTGCGATGGGAGTGATCTCTGGTGATGAAGCGGGTGCTTGGATTTTTGGTGCTTCTAGAAGTCTTGGATCTTGTTCGGTTCTTATTGCTGAATTATGGGCGACTCATGATGCACTAATTCATGCTTGGCGGCTCAGTTACCGTAGGGTGGTGCTTGAGATGGATAATAATGCGGTGATTCAGATTTTGAAGGGGGTTTCCTCGGATTTGGCAGACAGTGCCCTTATTGCACAAATCTGTGAGTTCATGGGTCGTCACTGAGATGTTTGAGTCTTTCATGGGTGTCGGGGGACGAACAAGATAGCTGATGCTCTTGCAGGCTTAATTCGTGGCCACATGGTAGGCGAGCGTATATATGTGCACCCACCTCCGAAGGTGGTGCCGCTTCTCATGAAGGATTGTAATGATTCCTAGTTGCCCTTGGTCTTCGGGGGTTGGCTTCTTTTGATTTAGTTATGTGAAAGGCATGATACTTTGCAATTATTAACCTGAATACTCTTTTCCTCCAGTTAGGTTTAGGAAACTTTCTAATGAGGCTCATGTTAATAATTTATTTTTTTCAATAAAAAAAATCTATGGGCTTAGTATTCGTCAGATTAAATAACAATGATCAGGAGCGTAACACTGGAACAGTGAGGGCCATGCCCCTAAAATTTTTAAAATTCATCATTTGGTCTTTTAAATTTCTTAAAAATATAATTAGGTCCTTTCAAATATTTGAATACTCCAAAATTTTGAAAGTTCATCATTTGATAATTTCAAAATTTTAAAAATCTCATTAGACCCCTTCAAATATCTGAATATTTTTTATTATTTCATTTAAATTTGTTATTAATATGTATTTATATATTAAAACAGCACAATAAAAATATTTATCGTTGAAATTTTGTATTATGTATATATATGATCTATTAAAAAAGTCTTTAGTTGACCCCTCAGTTGAATGTCAAGTTTCGTCATCAACAACGATTTACTAATATATGTAAAAAAGATTTTTTTAATGCCAAAATAAATTTTAAAAATTGAGAAATATTCTAAGAATTAAACCATAAATGGAAACAATCGGAAAAAATGATTTTAACCTTTGAAAAAAGATTGTACGAAAGGTCGACAGAAAAAGGAAAATTGTAAGGCAACTTAGGTTCAAGTTCTTAGAGTTTTGGGTTCCTTGTTTCGTTTTGAAAATGAATTGAAGCATGTGTTATGCATTCTAGGTTCTCTATCAATTTAAATGGGGGATTAGTAGGGTATTTTGCAGGTGCAAATGGAGTAAGGCAAGGGGATCCATTATCCTCTTACATTGTTATCCTTGTTTTGAATGTTTTATCTGGTTTGTTAAACTGGACTGGGAAGTTTAGAGTGTTGGAGTATCACCCAAAGTACAAAGGGATACAGCTTACCCATATTTACTTTGCTGATGATCTGTTGGTTTTTACAAAAGGTAACATAGACTCTTTAATGGGTGTAAAAAGTGTGTTGGGGGTGTTTTACCGTATGACAGGCCTGCAAGTTAATGACTCGAAATGCGAAAGTTTGTGGCTGGGGTAAGTGAGGCTGAGTTGCAAGTGTTGAGGGATCAGACTGGTTTCAAAGTAGGTGTGTTGCCTGTGAGATATCTAGGTGTACCATTGATGACCAGAACTCTTTCTTTTAATAACTGTGAAAGCTTGGTCAGTAAAATGGTGAGTAAGATACGGAGTTGGTCATCTAAAAGCTTATCGTTTGCAGGGAGACTGCAGCTTATTCAAGCTATGATTTTCAGCCAGCAAAACTATTGGTGCAGAATATTTTTGTTACCTTCGAAAGTTATTAAGAGGATCTCCCAGTTATGCAATGCTTTCTTATGGAAAGGGATGGATAGCAATGCGAAAGGTACTCGAGTAAGCTGAGATTCAATTTGTTACCCTAAAAGGGAATGGGGCTTAGGGGTAAAGGATATTTCATCTTAGAACAAGACATGTATGATGAGGTGCTTGTGGTTGCTGCTCACCCAGGCAGGTTCTTTGTGGGTTGCTTGGGTGAATCGTTATTTGCTGAAGGGTCAGTCTGTGTGGCAAGCCCTTGTAAAGCTGAGTCATAGTTGGACATGAAGAAAGCTTCTCAAATTGAGAGATGGCTTTGGTTCTGTTAGTGCCCTCCAAGGGAAGTTTTTTACCAAGGTGGTTTGGGAAGTAATTAGACATAAACAGGCAAAAGACTTTTGGCACCGTGTTGTGTGGAGTGGATTCACCATCCCAAGACATTCCTTTATATCGTGGCTTGTAGTGTTGGATAGATTGCCAACCAAGAGTATAATGTTGAGGGGGATGTCACATTGATATCATGTGCTTGTTATGTGGTAATGGGATGGAAACAAAAGACCATCTCTTTGGTGTTTGCAGCTACTCGAGGTAAGTCTGAGAGTTGATTCTGTAAGCCTGTGGGGTGGTTAAGTTTTTGACAGTTGGTTGGACTTATTTGAGTGGATTCAGAATGCTGGAAAGGAAAAGTCACTGAGGGTTGTCATTGTTGGAATTGCTTGGAGGGGTTTCAATTACTATATTTGGCAGGAACGTAATGGGAAGATGCATGGAAAGAGACCTAAACTTGGGATTGATATTTTTTTCTCTTATCAAACGTGTTGTGCGTTGATTTTTTTATTTATTGCAAGATATGTATTCACTAAAAATTGTATAGCTGATTCTTGGGACCTTAGCTAGTTGGGGCTTTTTGTTTGTTGTATAGGGGTGCCAGTTTTGGCTTTGTTTGAGGTTATTTTTTGAGGTTTTCGGATGAATAAAAGTATTATTTATTTAAAAAAAGAGAGAATTATAACATCTTTTTAATATCTAATGACATTTTAGACCCACAAATTTTTTGAAAAAAAGTCAGTTATTTTTTAATTTTTTCCGTCCTTAAACTTTTCCATTTTATCAAATTGAAGCAACTCATAGAAAATGTAACAAACATATTGACCTGACATCAGTTATTTTATTTTTTCATTTTTATGATTATTTTATATTCTTAATAACTTTTACAGTTTTAAATAATTTGAATTTCTTTACGTTATTTTATATTTTATTATTTTTAAATATTTTTACTCAAAAGGCCAAAATAACTGGCATCAACATTTACAGAAAAAAAATTAACTCACGTTGAATAAGTATATTTGACCGGTTGGTCAAGCTGTTCATCTTTGTTCTCTTAGGTCATGGATTCTAGACCCAATAAGAGCACCCTTTTTCCTTCCCCTATAGTCCTCATTTCCCCTTTTCTCAATCTTAGTATTAGGATTAAAATTAAAATTTGTCAAAAAAAAAAAAACTCATGTTAACTTAATTGGTCTGTTACTTTTTGTTAGTTGGTCCAATTTGACAAAACTAAAAGTTTGAGAACTAAAATAGACAAAACTAATTAAATATAAAAATAATTTTAAAAAATTAAGAAGAAAATGTCATACATCACGTCATAGTGTTATTATTTGATATTTGTAAAAAAAATATTTAGGAAATCCTATAACAATTCTATTTTTTTTAATATTATTAAAAATATTATTAAAATCAAATTGTAAATATCACGTGATAAAATTATAATAGTTTCACATGACAGTAATATTCGAAGGAGGAAATGTTAAAATTAATCAAAACATTTAATTTTTTTCCAAAAATTTAAGAGCTTAAGGCTCCTTTTAGTCGACTATATATAAATATCTCTATTTCCTTGAAGAGAGAAACATGCTCATAATACGATCTTCCTTTCCTTTGAACTATCTACTAATCCATGAGGAAAAACACTTTCAAACTATCTATTAATCCAAAACCATGACATCAGCTCTGAAATTTTTATGTTTCCTATGTGATTTAATATATATATATATATATATATATTTGGATTTAAAAAAAAATTATGAATCATGTACCCAATACTCGATTTTGCAGATACTTAGTAGTCACGGATTAAAATACGGGCCGACAAATATGCTACCCGAGTAATCGGGCACCCAACACCTTGAGTGCCCGGATTTGAACCCCCTACTATTAATGGATGATTTTAGTATTAAGGTTAATGCTGGTAAGCACCCATTCTTCAGTTTTCTTTGCTCCAATTGCGAATCCTGAATATATGCATGCTAAGCAATTCTGTCCATCAGATTCAGATGCAGGCGTTACAAAATTTGTTGGAATATTTGTTTGATGCAGAAAGACAGATGGGACTGGGAAAAACGTAGTGATGATGCAGGTCAGTATTCTGTAGGTGGTGGCCAGAGTGTCCCTGTAGCTGCGGCTGCTGCTGATACTAACATTTCCGGGTACATGCCTGGAGCCCTGGACTCTGATGAACAAGTTCGCCAATCTTCCTTATATCAATCTATCAGATGGTTGGATTTATTTGCGTGGTACTGTTTCTCATTATACTTATTCTGTATGGATCAGTCATTTTCTCATTAGCAAAACGGAGGATTGAATCCTAATCCTTTGGATTTTAGAGTCTAGGTGTTATATCAAGTGGAAGATGTCAACAAATTATGCTGGCTTTCATATCAAAAGTATCTGACGTTTGAAATAGATGAAAACCAGTTTTACAATTTGACCATGGAATTTAAATTTTGAGTTTTCTTTTTCTTTTTTCATGTTGCCCTCCCGGTTCCTGAGATTTTATCCTGACTAATCCAGACCGACCCGCATTGCGCACCTGACTTTGGTGGGAAAGTCTTCTAATCTTATATTGAATTTTTTTTCTTTAATAGAATCTTATATTTAAACTTGTATAACATTTAAATGCATATTTTTATATTTGACAAATACAATATATCACACTTGAAAAAAAGCGGAGACATTAATCTCACATCGTAAAAGAAAAGAGAGGTCGTGAGATATAAAAGCGGTAACACAGCCCATCTTACCAAACATGACATTTGAGAAAACTGTAATGGCCCGTGTCAAATACTATAACATGATCATGTCTTTTTTTTCCTAAATAAATATAAAACAAAATGTAAGAATTGGGTGAACGTCCAAAACAGTAGCATCTTACACTGAAACTCCAAGAAAAAAGAGTCATATATCCTGTTGTTTGTAATTTAAACAAGGAAAGCAACACAGCACCATGATTCTTCTTTTTTATATTAGTTTAAAACATTACAACTCACAAAGCTTCCATCACTTGTTATTGGAACCCTTCCTTGGCCCAACTTGCTCAAGGCGCTATAACAAACAGAGGCTGCAAATCACACAATAACAAATTTGTCAACCAAAATAGATTGCTCCAAATTGTTGATTCTAATCTGTTTAACCAATCTGATTGATCAAACTTGGTTCATTCGATTTGATTTAATTGATTTTCAAAATAATTGGTGTATTCAGTTAGTTCAATTGGTCAATTCGATTCAATTTAATCAATCAAATTTTCCGGTTAATCAACTTATTCAGTTTTTTGAAAATTTAAATTAAACAGTCAAACCAACTAAATGCTCACTCCAAGAATCAGAGACATATAGAGAGTAAGAGATAAGAGGTTACCATGTCTACACTAACTGGTTTTCCATCCTCTACCAATATCTCCGTTACAGTTCCGGATTGATCAGCCTGAGAAACCACAAATTAAGAAAGCAAGGAAAAGAGATGACTACAAAACTAATAAATTCGAGAGAGTTCGGTGAAACTAACAATTATGTATTGAGAAGTATATGAATCATAATTTATCTGAATGACTAATTTTATTTTATTTTTCTAAATATTAATTCAAGAGATGAGCAAAGCCAAGGAAGTTAGGAACTATGAGGAGGTGAACTTACTTCGATTTAGTTCATCAATTTCATTGCCTCGATGATGCAGACAACTTGACCTTTCTGCACTTTATCCCCCATCTGAAAGATCATAGATGGAGTATTACAACCTTCGTACATTAGCCAAAAAAATGCAGATGGACATTAACGTAACCTGCGGCCACTTACCTTGACAAATGGTGGTTCACCCGGTGCAGGACTCCTATAGAAGGTTCCAGCCATGGGGCATTTGAGAGGTGGATGAGAAAAATTGCCCGTTCTAGCAGGGGGAGGGGACGAAGGTGCCGGTGCTAGGGGGGCTGGACTAGCAGGAGCTGCCACTGGGGCTGCCAGAGGTGGAGTTTGAAACATCGCTTGAGGAATGTATTGTGGCATGACGGTCGGAGATGCTGATTCTGGTGGCTGCCAAGCTTCCTTCTTTCTTATTACGAGCTCACAATCCGATTGCTTCAGTTGCAACTCTAACATCTCGTGAATCAACAAGTCTGCTCATCAGAAACCAAATCAACATCGATCATGAAACAAATTCTACTCGTCAAACAAACAATTGCACAAGCCTACTGGCACATACGAAAATGCTTCAACCAACTTACTTAACAAGGCCTGATACTTGTGCCATGAATGCCAAGATTGCTGCAGCATCAGGAATAGCATTCTCTGATGATTTTTTGTCATCTTCCTTAGGAAATGCAACTTTACGTTTCGTGTCGACCGCTGCTACAGAATTCAACGACATCTCCGCAACCTTAATTTTTACAAAGTCGGTTTAATGGATGTCGATATGATCTCATCTAAAGATTAAAATTTTCAACTTCACAGTGAAAAAAAGACCTCGTTAAGCTGCTCATGGCTCGTAAAGACTGTAGTTTGCTTACGATTAGGCCACTGCAAATGACAACCAGATATCGAAAAAAAACCAGTGAATTGTAAACATTATACCAAAAATGAACAATTGTCACTACAAACCAGTGAATAACAGGTCAAGATTTCAGTCAAAACCGAAAAAAAAAGCCTAGAAAATGGTCGTTACAAAGATGGGGGGAAACCCAAGAATATAAATTACTACAATTATATATAGAGAATGCATAATCTAAGTACAATACTTTTTCTTAAATTCAGTGAAAATAACATATCAAATACAAAAGAATAAAAAAAGTACTAATTAAATAACTAAGCTGAGATGCTGAAAATACAGGTATCCGGATTGAAGATCCAAATGCCAAGCAAGATTTTGGAGGTAAAGTTGGAAGTTTGGGGAAGAGCCAAAGAAAGCTTTTGATTTTGGCTTTGGTGGTCTGTTTTCAAGAGAGAAGAGATCTTGGGGCAGGGAACAGAGAGTGAAGAAGCCATTTTTATTGAGGTTTAAAGCAAACCCAGAACCGGTTTTAGCTCTATATATAGAAACAAAGAAATAAGGAAGGCGATTAGATTTAAGAAATGGGAGAGAAATCTGAGGAAAACCCAGAGAAAAAACAACCGAAAGATAGGACCCCAAGCAAGAACTTTTTATTTATACGTTGAGAAAATGTGGGTTCAAATTAAAAATGATGAGAAATAAGAGCAAAACGCGAGGGTTTTTAATTTGGTTCGATAACGAAGAAGGGAGGGAAAGAAAGAATCGTGAAATTTGATGGTTTTAACTAACCACAACTACATTCCCAACCCCTACAATCGGGTCGTTCGATTTGTGCCATTTGAGTTTCGGATTGATTTTCGGTTCGAGTTGCTTTCAGTTTAGATTTGGTTCGGGTTAGATTAAGTCTGAATCGAATTTAGCTCGGGTCTATGGTATATCAGTTCGGTTCGGGTATCGGGGCAGGTCAATATCAGATCGGTTTGATTTTTCGGTTCAGGTCAATATTGAATCAGTTGACTTTTTTGTTCGAATCAAAATTGGGTCGGTTGACTTTTCAGTTCGGGTCAATATTGGATCGGTCGAATTTCGGGTCGGGTCAATATTGGATCGGTTGATTTTTTGAGTCGGGTCAATATCGGATCAGTTAATTTTTCAGGTCGGGTCAATATCGAATCGGTTGAATTTTCGGGTCAGGTCAATCTTTAGATGTTCGTGACAATTCAAGTTGATTTGGGTATTTGTCCAAAGTGTATATATATAATTATTGATATATTTTTGTAAAAAAAAGTGTTTTTTGTTGATTGTAGGCTCAATTTTAACACTAATTTGTTCAATGTTTCGAATTCAACCAACATTAAGAGATGCCAATTTGATCCAATTGAACCTATAAGACGTGTTAGAATTTATAACTTGAATTTCGTAATGTGATCATTATCAAGTTTTAGCTAGATATTTTTTATTTTTTAAAATAAAATTTTATATTAATTCTAAGACCAAATTAATTTAACGGAATTAGAATTGAACTATGTAAAAATTATTTAATAAAAAATTAATTTTATCATATTTATTTATTTACTTATCAATAAAATTAATTTAAGTATATTTTAATTGTTAAACATTTAATTGGGTATTAAATTTTTTACTTGGTTATTTGATTAATATCATAAACCAAATCAAATAAACAAATATATATATAAGTTGGCGTGATCTTCATATATATATATATATATATATAATATTTTATTATAAATATATATGATATATTTTATTTTAAAATTGGTATATTTTTGTTTAAACTGGAATAGTACTTCTAAATTCTAATTAATTCAAATAATTTAAATAAAAGACCAAATCAAATAAACAATTATATATATATATATGAAAAAGTTGGAAGTTAGATTTCAACTTTTCACTCTAACATATATATATATATATAATTTTATTAAAAATATATATGATGTACTTTAACTTTAAATTGGTATATTTTTGTTTTAATTAGAATAGTACTCCTAATTAGTTCAAGTGTCTTCCTATCTCTTTCTATAAATAGATATGTTTGGTTCCATTTTTTTACATCCCGAAAAATTCTCACAAATCCTGAGGCATATACTAGAGTAGAGAGAAAATTGTTGGAATTTTTTAGTATTTTCAATGAGATAATTTCTTGCAAAATAATCATTGCGGTTATTTAGAATTTTCAATAAGATCTTTTGGTTTGAATCGTAAATCTAGAAAAAGTTTGGGTCGTGTAGAACAATTCGAAGATTTGCCAGAAGATTTGCATCAAGACATCAAATTCTTAAATACACAGGTATTAGACAATTGATTATATTTATAGTATTACATATATGTTTGATTTTTTTAAAAAAAATTAAAAGCTTTCACAACGGATTTTTTAATTTTTTAAACCAAGACTAACACTATTTATATTAGAGAAAAATATAAATATATTAAATCGCGTTCTCGAATATTTATAAATATTTATTAGAGTTACTTCATGACTATGTGATAATCTATTGTTTTTTTAACTTGTGTTATCTTAAGTCCTTCTAATTAGATATATTTATCATTCGGTTTATGTTCTTTGTTTTGACAGCCATGGAATCAAATTCTAATGCATGCAAGGATCAAGTTGATACTAGCAACGTTTTAGTACTGGAATCACAGTCTGTTTTAAAGAGACGAAGTAAAGTTTGGAAACATTTTTCTTGTATTGACTAGACACAAACTAAGGATGAAAAAGAGATGGCACTTTATAAGTATTACAAAATTGCTTCGTTCATATGTAACTCACATTATGGAACCTCTATTATGCAAAAACATATTAAAAAATGTAAACACTATATTGCACATAAGGATAGTTTGGGAGCATATGGAGAAGAACCGAAAAATCATTTTTATGACCAAAAGGTCTATAGAGAGTTGATAGCTAAGGCAATTACAAAGCATGGATATGCTTTTTCTTGGGTTGAACATAAAGGTAACAGGAAAATTCATGCATATTTGAACAGTCGAGTTAAAAGTATATGTAGAAACAACGCAAAAGCTGGTTATTTGAAATTGCATAGAAATTTAAAAAATGACATAAAAAAACTCTTTATAATGTACCTGGTCGTATTTCTTTGACATGTGACATGTGAACTTCTTGTCAAACTGAGGGATATTTATTTTGACTGCTCATTATGTAGATGCTAATTAAAAGTTAAATAGTAGAGTTTTGAACTTTTGTCATAATGATACACCGCACACTGAACATACCATGTATAGTGTTGTGCTAGATTTGCTTCAGGAATGGGGTATTGACTATAAGATTTTTTATCACATTGGATAATGCTTCTAGTAATGAAAAAATGCAAGAAATTTAAAGGAAACTTTCAATGCTCGAAGGGCTTATTATGTAAAGGGGCTTACTTTCATATTCGGTGTGCTATACATGTGTTGAATCTAACTGTTAAAGGTGGACTTAAGGTCATTGAACATATTGTTGTCAAGATCAGAGAATGAATGAAGTACATTAAATGGTCAGAATCAAGAAAAATACTTTTCGGTTTAGTGTGAAGTTAGCTAAGGTAGAAGAAACTAAAGTGTTGTGGCTTGACGTTCCTACAAGATGAAACTCTACATATATGATGCTTGATAGGGCTATTCTATACCGTGAAGGTTTTAAGAAAATGGTTGTTTTAGATTCTTCTTTTCATCATTGTCCAAACACCAAAGAATAGAAAATGCTTGAGAAAATTCGAGATACTTTAGAACCATTTTTTGATATAACTGAATTATTTTCAGGAAATGATTATCCTACTACAAATTTATACTTTGGGAATGTTTGGAAAAATTTTATGCTTTTGAAAGAGTTGACAAAAAGCAATGATGTGATTTTAAAGACAATGACAATTGAAATGAAGGATTTTTTTGATAAATATTGGTTCAACTCAAGTGCGGATGACTATGGCACATTATTTGCCTTTGCAGTAATTATTGATCCCCGTTTTAAGTTATCTTTTCTCAAATATTGCCACGAAAAATTATTTGAAGATGAAATAGAAGTTGTTATGAAGATTCGTGATGTCAAAGCTAAGCTAGGAAAGCTTCTTAAAGAGTATGATCCAGAACCGCACGCCCTACATAAAACATCATTAAAATCAAGCTCAAACTCTAATACCGAGAGGTCATCTGGAAACCAAAAGCACACATTCGTTCTTTTTGTAGTAAGTTTAATATTTTTTTAAATATTTTATTATTTCCATATTTTTTGGTTTCTATTTGTTTATTTTCTATTCCATCTTTTATATTTTTCTAGGAATATGATAAGGAAGAGACCATGCTTTTGGATTATTCAAAGACACATTTGGATGTTTACTTAGAATATCCTAAAATGGATAGGAAAACAGAACTTGACATCCTTAATTTTTGGAAACGGAATGAACAACGGTATGAAAGGCTTTCTTATCTTGCTAGAAATATTTTGACCATGCCCTTCACCACTGTTGCTTCAGAATCAACTTTTAGCATTGGAGGTCGAATTTTTGAATAAGTGGAAAAGTTCTTATATCCCTAAAAATGTGAAGGCTTTGATAACAACTCGTAGTTGGTTGTTCGGTTATGAATGTAAGTTATTTTATTACCTCTTAAATTTGTTTTTAATTTCCTATAAGAAATCTTGTTTACTACACAATCTTCTTACACTACTAGTCTATTGCATTTTCTTACTTTAACTTAAAAAATACATTTGCTTAATTTTGTTAGAAAAATAGCTTTAATCCAAGACAAAAATAATAAATAAATTTATTATTCAAGCAAATAGTACAAAATAGAAACGATACAACATATATAAATCCGTAAACTAATTTAACTGAGTCGAAAAAATGTTGAGGCCTGCACGAACGTAGTTTCCTTAAGATAGATTTTTTGCCACTCCTACGGTGCTCGAGTTCGTTGGTCGTCTGTCTCTCAGGAAACAACAACAGATGATCAACCACAGTTGCACTGCCGTGGAGATTACAAACTTGCTCTTGCCTTTGTCTACCACTGAAATCAACTTTTGTAAAATCCATAGAGAAAATTATAGAAAAGTTATGTGGTTTTCGTTGTGTTGAAATCAAAGGAATGACATGCTATTTATAGGGAAGTAAGCTAGGTTAAATGTGGAAATTATAATATTCTGAATTAGTGGTGATTAACCATTTAACCGAATTAAATCGGTAACAATCTGTTAATACAATATTAAAACGGAATATTCCTGTGAATTGCACTTATTACCTTTTTTAATAATATCTGAATTTAAAGGAAGCCATAAATTATCCTTTTAAATTCGGAATATTCAAAAAGATATGCCAATAATAAGGAAAAATTTGTTCGAAGTGGGTAAAATATCCGCAAGTCCACGAAGGGCTCGATTGGTCTGGACATTCGCATCGCCCACGTCGTGCGGGTGCGCCCCAACTCGAATGGGTTCGACGAGCTTCGATTTGCACCCCCTACACCTGTGCGCAAGGCACAGTTTCCATTCAAGTCATTCAATGACCACCAATAGGGTAAGTGTATATAAACACTTCCCATTCTATTTATCTCATCAATATGGGATAGGGGGTTTTCACTTCTATATTCAATTCACAACTACCCTACTTTGAGCATCAATTTCTCATTCATCACTCAACCGTTTTGAGAAAATGAGATACCGTTGTAAAGGTCTCATGGAGTAGAACTAGATCCAATAAAATCATTATTCGAATCTCCACATTTACCCATTCGAAATATGGCTCAAAGTTACCATTTTCTCACATTTTCCCAACAATCCCCTACATGAATGAAATTGATGATTTTATCAAAAACATTTGGACTCGATGTGGTGATAGGTTCTACGCTCGATAGCTGCATAGGTGTAACCCCCTCGACGCGACCTAGACGTCTGACCGAATCGAGAGTGCCACATTAGGTTTACCGAAGAAAACCGGAGAAAGGTTACGAAAAGTCGGTCTATTTTTTTCTTTTATCTTGTCTAAATGCAAATTAATGTTCCTACATGTTCATACTCGCAGCGGGTAAGTTCACAAATGAAACGAGTCACAAAAGACAATCAATTGCATCATATTCAAAATTGAGGACTAAAACGTAAATACCTTAAACTACAAAACCAAAATTGAATTTAAGGTTACCATTCCTCAATTAGTCCATTTACATGCCAACATGATAAATTTAAGGTCAATTTAATCATCCTAATTCATACAATTGCATTCCCAAAGCTCAAGAACCAAAATGAAAGAACCAAAATTTTTCAAGATTCCAACGGTACCCGTATCGCTACGCGTACTCATGTTTCGATACGCCCTTACGTTCTCAAAAACTCATAATTCAGTAGCTAAAACCCGTACCGAAATGCTTGTTCGCGTACCGGTACGCTTGGCAAAAATACCTATGACCGTATCGAAAAACTTGCTCGAGTACCGAAATGTTAAGCCTAAAAAGGTAGGTTCGTATCGAAATACCCTCCCGCGTATCAAAATGCTATACTTGGAATGACCTAGCCGTACCAATACGAGGACACCTGTTTCGATACGCTTAGACCTGTAATGACATTTTTAGCTAGTTTTCACACAAAACTAGATGCATTTAGGTCCTAGAAACTTACATACATACATATAGGCATCCAACATTACATTTAACAATAATTGCACCTAGGTTTAACTACAACACAAGATTATGCCATCCAAAAGGTTGCTCTAGAGGCATGCTCCCTATAACTCACCACCAAACATACCAAAATGCCTAACTAAGCAAATATCAGTAAGAACACCATACCAACAACACATCAATACACACTCAACAGGATTAGCTAATCAACATGTCATCCAAGTAAAAACCATCTAGATGCATACCTAGGAAACCATATAATATCAACCATAGGTAACGGTGCATGATAAGTGAAACAACAACAATCAAACTCCAAAATCACAGCATTACACATGCTCAAAACTAGGGAGAACTAAATTACAAATCCCAAAAATCCATGTCGAACACATTGCCTTATTAACTGGAAACTAAAACTGAGTTCATATTCAAATAGTCTTGTCTTTGGATCACTTAATCCTTGCCTTTGCTGCCTCTAAGCTTTAATGCTCTGCATCATTAGAGAAAAGAGAGCGTAAGCACACTTGCTTAGTGAGGATGCTCTTAAACGATGATGCATTTAAAAACCCTTGAAAACCAACACTTGTTTTCAAACCATGCTTACGACCTAGGCAAGTTCCAATAGTTTTAAATCAAAACATGCATATAAGCCATATGCAAATCAATACATATATTCCACATGCTTAATCCTAAAGCATCAAGTACAAATCCATACTTAAATCCCAAAGCATTATATACAAAACCATGCTTAAATCCCAAAGCATTATATACAAAACCATGCTTAAATCCCAAAGCATTTTAAATAGATTCAACATTAAAATTCTCATATATTGGCAATTATAGTGACTTCGGATAGTCGACCACTATCCTTGATTAGCCGACCGCTAATCTTTAGTTAACCGACTGTTAACTTTACACATCGGATACATGAATCTCCCTTAATGACCGACCATCATCAAGGTTACACCATGCCGACCGCATGACTTTACAACCTTGTCGACCGCAAGCTTTACATCAACAAGGGGAACCGACCGCTCAACCAAAGTGATAACAACATAGTCCGGGTAGCCGACCGCTATACCTCAAAGACTATTAACCCACGATCAATTTTTAACCATATTATAGTGCACTTTATCCTATGGCATGCCAACTATATCCGAATGTTTTCTCACATTTTCACATAGTCAATATATCATTTACAAAGCCATTTACTCACTGTTTTACAGTGCATTACACAAAATCCCCACATATGCAAATCACGTTGCATTAGTAATATCACATTCCCGACCGAAATAAAAATCAATACTCACTCGCATGAAATATACCTTTAAGCCACTACATATGTACTTTAAAATCATGCATTAACAGTAAGTAAAGCAAACCATGTTTATAACTAGAACATGAATCACACATGCTCATTTTCGAACTGATATTGAAGAGCAAAAGAGGGAAACTTAATTCCGAGCTTAGGTAAGTGTTTCAAACTTATCCTAAACTCCCAAAACCACTTTCGAACCTTTGAAAGACTTTTAAGACTGTTTCCACTCACCGATTTTACTTCGCCTTGCTTGCAACTGCAAAACAAGCTCCCTGCAAGCCTAGAACCACCTCAAGATGCTACGCCTTGATTATCCCCTGTTTCGGCCACACAAAACCAGAGGAAACATGCATTAAAATGCATCCAATACTCTATTTCAACCTAAAATCCCGTAGCTCTCAAGATGCCCTCTCAAAACTTACTGAAATCAACCTCAAACACTACTCAATCTTAACCCAGCCATATAATAACGATCTTAATCATCAATCTTCATCAATTGATATATAAAAACTCATTCCCAACATCCTTTCACTTCCAGCAATGATTAAACACCTTAAACAACCCAAAAACCCTTAATTATCAACCTAAACAATTAGAGATTCAACCAATTTCGGGATTCCATTATTAAAAATAACTTATCCACATTATAATACATCCAAAATAAGATTGAAATCAATATACAACGCTGGAAAAATAGATCCAAATCGAAAATCACAAGATCCTTCAATTAAACCTCAATTAATCTAAAATCCAAAATTAATTAATCAAAACCTATTAGAAAACATATGTAAAGAGCCAAGAACTTGGGAATTTCAGTAAATAACCTTTCATTAGAGGAGAAGGACGTAGCTTACTTCCAATGAATGAGTTTCCCCTCAATTGGATGGTTTTTCCTCTTAAAAAACAAAGAAATTCAATAAGATTTTTGGAAAACAAATTGAGAAATCATTTAGCAAATCAATGAGTTAAGAAATTAAGATCATTACCTTAAATCTTTGATTGAAAAAGAGTGTTTGGCTGAGAGTTTTTTGAGAGAAAATGTGAGAGAAGAAAAGTTACGTCAAAATGTATTTTAGAAAAATAACTACCTTTTTAACAAAATTCCATTTAATTCTTTCAATTAAAACCTTTTTAAAATAATCCTAATTAAGGGAATACTCAGATTAGACCAAAAAGTAAAATAGCTCCGTAAAGATTCTATGTTTTGAGTCTTTACAAAACAGCCACCTTTTAAAACAATTTTCAAAAATTGCATTTTGGTTACTAGTCAAAATGTCATCCTTCTAAGGCTCGTTTTCCAAAATTGCTTTCACAAATATTTTAATATAATAAAATATGATTTTAAACATTTTTCTATAATTTTATCTTTCAGAAAAATATATTCTCCCGAATTCGACTCGAATCTCTCAACTGGTCCACTGGACCGTCTAACCAGGCCCAAAACCACTAGGCCCAAAAACGGGGCGTTACAACTCTCCATCTCTTAAGAAATTTTGCCCTCAAAATTTACCTGGAGGAAAAAGATGCAGAAATTGCTCCAACATATCTGCCTTGCTTTCCCAAGTGGGTTCCTCGACACCTTGATGTCGCCATAAGACTTTAACCAGTTCTATAATCTTACCTTTAGAACCTTACTGCTGGAATCAAGGATTTCCATCGGCTCCTCATCAAAGGATAAATCCGATCTCAACTCAATATGCTCCACCGGCATAACATGCGAAAGATCCGACCGATACCTCCGTAACATGGATACATGGAACATATCATGTATTTTCTCAAGCTCGGGAGGCAACCTCAACCGATAAGCCACAGGACCAACTCGCTCCACAATCTCATATGGTCCAATAAACCTCATACTAAGCTTACCCTTATGTCTAAACCTCATCACCTTTTTCCACGGTGACACCTTCAAGAACATACGATCGCTCACAACATATTCAATTTCCCTACACTTTAAATCCACGTAAGATTTTTGCCGATCCAGAGCCGCTTTCATGCGTTCACCCACAAGCTTAACTTTCTCATCCGTGTCTTTCAACACATGAGGCAAGGAAACATGCTTTTCCCCTACCTCGGCCCAATACAAGGGCGTACGACACCTTCGGCTATACAATGTCCCAAATGGTGCCATCTGTATACTCCCTTGATAGCTGTTATTATAAGCAAATTCCACCAATGACAAATGCTTCTCCTAGGTTCCTTGAAACCCAATAATACAACACCTTAGCATATCCTCTAAGATCTAGATAACACACTCAGACTGCCCATTTGTCTGAGGATGATACACGGTACTGAAACTCAACCTCGAACCCAAAGCCTGAAGTAAAAATTTCCAAAACCTTGATGTGAACCTCGGATCTCTATCCGAAATGATCGTCTTTGGTACCCCGTGCAAACGCACAATCTCTGAGATAAACAAATCCGCTAGCTTCTCCAAGGTGTACGTCGTATGCACTGGCAGAAAATGTGCACACTTTGTAAACCGATCAAAAACCACCCAAATGGAATCCTTTTTAGCCGGTGTCAACGGCAACCCTGACATGAAATCCATGGTGATTCTCTCTCATTTCTACTCTAAAATTCTCAACAGTTGCAACAACCTAGATGAAAACTGATGTTCAGCTTTAACCCGCTGACACATCATACACTTGGACACAAACTTCACCACATCCTTCTTCAAACCAACCCAATAGTGCCTTTCCTTCAAATCACGATACATTTTAGTACTACCAGGATGCATAGAAAAAGGACTAGAATGTACTTCCGCCAAAATAGTATGCCTGAGCTCCGGGACTTCCAGCACCACTATTCGACCCTTGAAGCTCAAAACTTCATCATCATCAAAATAAAAATCCGTCAAATTACCATCCGCTATGTACTTAACATGAGGAACCAAAGAATCATCATATGGTTGCTTAGCGTTAATCAACTGTGACAACGTAGGCTTAACTTGCAATTCAGCCAAAAACCCACATTCCCGCATCACACTCAACCTTGCAAACATTTGCCTAAGCTCAACTGCCACCCTACGACTCAACGCATCCACCACAACATTGGCTTTTCCAAAATGATACTCAATTGTCAAGTCGTAATCCTTAAGCAAATCCAACCACCTTCGTTGCCTAAGGTTCAAATCCTTTTGAGACATCAAATACTTCAAACTATTATGATCCGTAAAATCCACACACTTCTTTCCATACAGATAGTGTCACCAAATCTTCAAGGCAAACACCACCGCCACAAGCTCTAAATCATAAGTTGGATAATTGCGCTCATGAACCTTCAACTGCCTCAACGCATAGGCCACAACCTTTCCATCCTGTATCAGCACACAACCCAAACCCATATGCGATGCATCACTATAAACAACAAACTCCTTCCCAAATTTCGATTGAATCAACATAGGAGCATGTGTCAAAACCTCCTTCAACTTCTCAAAAACCTGTTGTTGCTTCTTCGTCCAAACGAAAAGAACATTTTTTTGCATCAACTTTGTCAACGGAGCCGCAATACTAGAAAACCCTTTCACAAAACGGTGATAATAACCTGCTAACCCAAGCAAACTACACACTTCCGATACGGTCTTAGGTTGTTTCCAATTGAGAATAGCCTCAATTTTCTGTGGATCAACACAAATTCCCTCTATGAATACCACGTGTTCGAGAAACATCACCTCTTTGAGCCAAGACTCGCACTTACTAAACTTGGCATATAACCGATTATCCTTCAAGACTTGCAACACAACTCGTAAATGTTGATCATGCTCCTCCTCGGTACGAGAGTACACGAGTATATTATCGATAAAAACCACCACAAACCGATAAAGGTACTCATGAAATACTCTATTCATTATATCCATGAAAGCCGCTGGAGTATTTGTCAAACCAAACGGCATCACCAAGAACTCATAATGCCCATCCCTCGTATGAAACGCTGTCTTATGAACATCTATATCCTTAACTTTCAACTGATAATACCCCGACCTTAAATCTATCTTTGAAAACATTATTACCCTGAGGAATTGATCGAACAAGTCATCAATCCACGACAACAAATACTTGTTCTTCATTGTTAACTTATTCAATTAACGATAATCAATGCACATATGCATTAATCCATCATTCTTTTTTATAAAGAGAACCAGAATACCCCAAGGAAAAACACTTGGTCAAATGAACCCATGATCCAACAACTCACGAAGTTGTGATTTCAACTCTTTTAACTCCTTCGGTGCCATCCGATAAGGAGCAATGGACAATGAAGTTGTACCTTTATAGATTTCAATGCGAAACTCTACCTCCTTATCCGAAGGTAAACCATGCAACTCTCTAGGAAAAAATTTCGGATAATCAAAAACAGATTGAATGTCCTGCACCCGAACACCCTTGGCTTTCGGATTCATAATAATAGCCAAATAAGCTTGACAACCATCAAACATCATATTCTCTGCTCGGGTAGCCGAAACAATATTGGAAAAAAAATTTACATTCTCACCCACCACCATAACTTCATAATCATCGGCCAACTACAGAGAAGTTGTTACGCGTAATAAGTGCTATGCAATTGTGCAAGTATACACGTTGCAAGTTATAATATAAAAGATATCGTCTCCTCAGGGATTGGTGCCACTTCAAGAATCTAGTCTCTTGCACTGTAAAAAGTAAAAAACACAAATAAAGAATTATAGAAGTTTAACTAATAATTAAACTAGAAGGCAATAAAGTAAAAGAATAAATGAGAACAAATGAGAGAGATAGGCCAGGTTATCGTGAGTTGAAGTGTGATAGCCGATTGGATCGTCTTGGTAAAAGAGTGCACGGGCAACTCAGTTGCCGTGGCAACTTGCACAACGGGGTTGCCTTGACAACTAATCGATGGTTGCCTGGGCGACTAGTTGGGCAACTACTTGGGCGTCTGGGCAGCAACCTTCAAGGTTTGGCAGAGCGTTCTTCAATGGTTTCTTCTTATCCCTAAGTCGAAACTCTAGCTACTTGTGCATGCCTTGATAATACATCATTGCGTGAATCAAGGGTTAATAACAACCAATCTTGCGCTCCTCTTAGCCGTTGAAATCCTTGACTTATTCCTAAGCCGGATTAATCTTCACCATCAATAGATTGAATAAAGATCATATTCATTCGTTTCTTGAATTTAACTCTCCCGATATTAGATAAATAGATGAAGTTACGAGATCCTCTCCCAATTCACTCGCAAACAAGAATAAGAACCAAGAATGAATAAACCTTGAATAGAAAAGTGCAAACTCTTATTACCTAAACAAAATCCAATAGTTTCTCACAACCACAAAACACAATAACCATAGCCAAATAGATTTAGTTCATGGCTAGGTTCCAAAGAAACACAAGATAAATAATCCCTAGCATGAACCTAATTGAACAAGAAAGAAAAAGATGAAGAATTGAAGCTTGTCGAAATCTCCTTGCCCTAGATGCTTGTCGAAAATTCTCTCCTCTTGCTCTCTTTGAGTTGTCGAAATTCCTCTCTAATTTATAGTGCTAGGTCAAAGTCCTTCTTTGAGGAGGAAGTTAAGTTGGAATTAAATTATCTTTAAAGAATATAATTCTTTATTATAATTATATTCCTACTAGAACTTCTCCTATCTTCTTGGAATTTAATTCTTCTTTAATCTCTTCATGGAAATCAAATTCCTTTGGGATTTGGCTTTGCTCCACGTCCTCTTGGGCTTGTCTAGTCATCAATTTTGACTACCATATCGCCTTGTTCTTTATCGACAATTGCCCTGGCAACTGGCTCGGCATCTCCTTCATGTATTGCCCTGGCAACTAGCTCAGCATCTCCTTCATGTATTTCCCTGGCAACTAGTTCTACCCTTGCTTTGGCAAGTGATCCTGTACATACACACAAAACACACCAAAACAGCATCTTTTCCCACAAAAACTACCAAGTTAAGTAATCAAGCTCAACGATGGAAGAAAACATGGATTAATGCATGAATGGCTAATTATGCAACTAATATGAGCCTAAGTCTAACAATAATATGAGTAAAAAGGGTAAGAAAAATAGTACTTTTGAACACTTATCACACCCTCAAACTCGAACTATTGCTTGTCCTCAAGCAATACAAACTAATAATTACCTGCCAAGACTTCAATTTTCACAAACTTAACTTTGACTTTGATTTCAATTCTCAGAACCGGGGCACAAAGTATGATTGGCTTTTCATTTTTCGAAAAACTTAAGAGTTACTCGGAATAAAACTATAATGCTTGTGAGTGTGTGTGGAGTTGTGTGCAAGTTGATTTTTCGGATTCTATGCAAACAAAAGGTTTTCAAATTACTTCATTGGGTTCTTTTTAACATGTTTTAACTAGAGCCAGTTTTGGGCACCTCTAGTGTTTTGTTTTTAGTTTCATTCGACTAGAGCCGGTTTCGGGCACCTCTAGCGAAATTTTTTTTAGCACATACTAGAGCCAGTTTCGGGCACCTTTAGTGATAAAAAATATTTTAGCACATGCTAGAGCCAATTTCGGGCACCTCTAGCAATCATCCAATTTTTATTCTAATCCCCCAATTTGTTAATTATCAACCTAAGTTCACTAGAATTCCTTAAATCAATCAAACCACAACAGTGTTTCATCAAATTTAGCATCATAGTAAAATTCTAAGTTTTTCCATGGTTATCCTAGAATAAAAATTCTATCAATTAAGTGCATTGGCAAAGTCATCATCGGATATTCATCAAATCTAAGCAATTCTTGTTCCAATTAAAGGCATGGCAAGCAATTTATGTATCCTAAATGTAATACTTAAGATGAATGTAACTAAACATGGTAACTACTAATAACAATCCCCCCCAAACTCGAGTGAGGCATTGTCCTCAATGCATGCATTAAAGAAAAATAAAAATAACAAAAAATAAAATGCATACGAGGACTTACTCTGAGAGTTCGCCATCGTAGATGATTAGTTTCTTTTTGGTCGGTGTCTTGATTCTCTTGCTTGAACGTGATGGTTGTTTTCTTGTTGCCGGTGGTGAAATCGATCCTCGTACGGGGTTGTCCTCATCGTCCTCTTCATCAATGTCATTGGCTTTTCGCTTGGAGGATTCAATTGGTGCGGTATTTGTTGGTGCAATGGAGGACTCGTCTGAGTCTGAAAAAATCAGACAATGATTCCGTAGGAGTTGATTCGGGCATAGGTGCTTTACCTTTGGCTTTTGCAGTGGTTGCCGGGATGTCTTTAGTTTTGGTTGCCGTGGCATCTTCAGGGTTGGTTGTTGTGGCATTAGCTTGTGCTGGCACGATGTAGGTTGTCGCGGCATCATCTGTTGCAGTTTCCGTGGTGACTACTTCATTGGGTGCCGGGGCAAGGATCTCGGCAGAAAAGATTGGGAACGGCACGCGACTGTCCGGGTACTTTTCTAGGATGACTTGGGTGATGGCATTGTTGTGCTCCTTCATGTACCGCATGAACATTAGTTACCGGTCTTCAATTTGCCTTAGGTGGCTTGCCAATGGTTGCAAGAGTGCTTCAAAGTGTCCCGGGGTTGATGGCCGAGTTGCCCGGGCGTTAGGTGCTTGGGCATTAGGGATTGCCGGGGCGGCAGGAGTTGCCGCGACAATTGGAGGCCTTGAAGATTTTCCTGGTGTCTCTCCCATTAGCTTTCGGATTTGTGCTTGATTCCAACCAGACTTTGGTAGGGCCTTTTCATCGGTGGACTCACTTGGGACATGCATTTCCTTGCAAAGATTAGAAATTAAGCAAGGGAAGAAAAGAGAACCCTTATCTTTTGAGCTACATACAAAAATCTCATCACAAATAATTTTTCCAATGTTAATGATGCGATTATGCAAAATAGAATGTATGAGCAAAAGACGTGGTATATCAACGGTAGTATTGTATGTGGTGGGCATTAAAGAAGTTTTAACAAACTTATTCTATAGTTTTGCCTCAGGTTTAAGCCGAAGGCGATTTACCGTGCCCTTGTATTTACCGTCGTTCCAATGAGTTCCCGGTTGAGTGAGTTCTTGAAGCACCTTGTCGAGTTGCTTGGGCGTGATTTGATCAACGAAGGCTTGATGCTCGTCCTTCTCAATGTAAAGCCCGTAAAAGGTGTTGACGTTTTCGGGACTTATGAGTATGGCCTTGTCATGAACAAAAACATAAGGATTATCCGGGTTAGGTGAGTGAGCATAGAATTCTCTTACCCATGAGATGTTACCCGGTTCCGGTTGATGGCAAAAGATTTGCCACTTTTGATGTGCAATCCTCTCGAAGATGAATGGTTCAAGGCCGAAATCTTGATGAGAGTTGGAGTATTCAAAGCCTTGTTCTTCATGAATCTTCCGGCTTTCAAACTTGGAGTGAAATCTTTCTTGAACCACCGGTGTAGCAAACTTCTTGTATCTTGGTTCTTTGGAGGAACTTGGATGAAGTAAAAATTTAATTTTGGATGCCATGGATGATCTTGGTTGTGAGTTTTGTAAAAACAAATAAAAGAAAAGAAACTAAAAAGTTGCAAGATAAAAAGTAGGAATATGTTAAGGGTGATGGGTTTTATAGAAAAGATAGGTGGTAAATATGGTGGGTGGGATTAGAGGAAGACGAAAAAAAGGGTTTTGGGTTAGGGGAAGGGTGAGGCAGGGGGGTTTGATTAGGGTAAATTGGAGGCTTTATATAAGCCTTAGATTCAGCCCATTAGTTTCCTTGTTGAAGATGTTTTCCTTCTTGGATTAAAATTCCTCTTTATCTTGAACTCTTTTCCTACAATTCAAAGACAAATCAAATAAGGATTAAAATTAAAGATAGACTAATAAAAGAAAATAAATAAAGATGTGTAAAGGAATTCTTAAACTTAAAAAGATAAAAAAAGAAAATCTATCCTAAAAAAATAATAATCGGAAATAATAAAAAAATAGTTCGAAAAATAAAATAAAATAAAATAATCAAAAATAATAAAAATAAAAATAAAATAAAATATCAAAGGGAAAGCCTGCTCATGCATCTCCTAAGTTGACCACTTCTTTGTTACGTTCCACATGGGCACCATTGTAGTGTTTCAATCTTTGTCCATTAACTTTGAATTCATGTTTGTCAGTGATGGACTTGATTATCACGGCACCATGGTAGAATGGTTTGACAACTTCGAATGGTCCCGACCATCATGATTTCAGCTTTTCCGGGAAAAGTTTTAGCCGATAATTGAATAAGAGAACTAGTTGCCATGGCATGAATTGTCGCGGCAATAGTTTCTTGTCATGCCATTGCTTTGTTTTCTCCTTGTAAATTCGTGCATTGTTATAGGCGAGTGCACGGAATTCTTCTATCTCGTTGTGGTCCAACAAACGCTTTTGTCCGGCACTTTCCCAATCCATATTCACGGTTTTGATTGCCCAGTATGCTTTGTGTTCGATTTCCACCGGTAGATGACATGTTTTGCCATAGACAAGTAGGAAGGGGACATACCTAAGGGTGTTTTGAATTCAGTGAGATATGCCCAAAGTGCGTCATCTAGTCTTAATGACCAATCCTTCCTAAAGGGATTTACAACTTTCTCGAGTATACCCTTCAATTCTCGGTTGGAAATTTCTGCTTGCCTGTTGGTTTGTGGGTGATATGCCGTGGCGATCTTGTGTGATATGCCGAAGCGTTGCAACATCTTGGCAATTAGTCTGTTGTCAAAATGCTTGCCTTCGTCACTGATAATTGCTCTCGGCATCCCAAACCGTGTAAATATGTTTTTCTGCAAGAATCGTTGCACGATCATGGAATCGTTGTCGGGAACTACAACTGCCTCCACCCATTTAGACACGTAGTCGACGACAAGTAGAATGTAGAGGTTGCCGAATGAAGATGGGAAAGGTCCCATAAAATCGATCCCCCATACATCGAACAATTCCACCTCGATGATGTTCTAGAGTGGCATCTCATGTCGTCTAGAGATATTGCCCGTCCTCTGGCAATGATCACATTGCTTGTAATAGTCTTGGGCATCTTTGTACAATGTTGGCCAATACAAACCGGATTGAAAAACTTTGGCCGCGGTACAAGTTCCTCCAAAATGTCCTTCATAGGGTGAAGAATGGCATTGCCGGAGTACATTCTGTTGCTCTTCTTCAGGGATACATCGGCATATAACCTGATCTGCACATTATTTAAACAAAAGAGGCTCGTCCCAAAAGTAATTCTTCGCATCATGGCGGAACCGCTTCTTCCCTTGGTGAGTAATGCCATAAGGTAAAATACCACAAACAAGGAAATTAACTAAATCCGCGTACCAGGGTATTGCCGAGGCATGTGCTGCTGTGGTGACTGCTCTTAAAATTGCCGAGGCGCGCGCGTCAAGGGCTGCTGCAGCATCGAGAGTTGCCGAGGCGTGTGCATCCATGGTTGCTGAGGCGTGCGCGTCAAGGGCTGCTGTGGCATCGAGAGTTGCTGAGGCGTGCGCGTCCATGGTTGCCGAGGCATGCGCGTCCATGGTTACCGAGGCAACTAAAAGTTGTTCATCCGGGAATGCATCGCATATCTCTAGATCCGCATCCTCCTCTCTATTACCTTCTTGTATAGCATCAACATTTTGATCAACTTCTTTTCCTGGTTGATTGACTAGCAATTTGCCTTTTCTTGTTGTTCCTCATTGACCGGTTCTTCATACTCCTCAGGTTCCTCTTGATCGGCGATGTAGTTGCCGAGGCAACTAAATTCCTCATCGAAGTTAAACTCTTACGTGGCATGAAGAAGTTGGCATTCTTCTGGATCATCGACATGCCTTAGTGTTTGGAACACATTTAGTTTAACTTGCTGGTCATTCACCCTCATTGTGTGTTCTCCCTTTTCAACATCGATCAAGGTTCTCCCTGTTGCTAGGAATGGTCTCCCGAGAATGATGGGTGCATGCTCATCTGCTTCACAATCCAAAACAATAAAGTCAGCGGGAAAAATAAATTTATCAACTTTTACCAGTATGTCCTCGATTTTTCCCTCTGGATGCACATAGGATCTGTCGGCTAGCTGTAGCATAACTGTTGTAGGTCTTGCCTTCCCGATTCCTAGTTTCTGGAAAACCGATTTAGGCATCAAGTTTATGCTAGCCCCAAGGTCGCATAATGCTTTCTCGACATAGTGATTTCCAATAGAACAGGGTATTGTGAAACTTCCGGGATCCTTCAACTTGGGTGGCATACGATTGTGCAACATTGCCATGCATCCCTCTGTTGCGGCAACTGTTTCAAACTCTCCTAGCCTTGTTCTCTTGGACACAATGTCTTTAAGAAACTTGGCATAGTTTGGCATTTGTTCAATTGCTTCCACCAATGGCAATTTGATGTGGACTTGCTTTAGGATATCAAGAAACTTCTTGAATTGGTATTCTTGCTTTTGTCGCTTCAACCTTTGTGGGAATGGTGGTGGAAGTCAGATATCTTCGATCCTTTCATTGGTTTGGAACCTGATTGACGACATTGTCGGGACAACTAGAGTTGCTGAGGCATTATCAATTGGGGTTGTCGAGGCATGCTTATCACAAGTTGCCGAAGCATCCTTATCGTCGGTTGCCGAGGCATGTTTATTGCCGGTTGCCGAGGCAATTCCTGGTTCAGCATCTGAGGCTTTGCCGCTAGGTTCGTCTTGATCTTTTTTGGAGTTTTGTTTGATGAGCGTGTTTGAGCCTCTCTAAGTTGTTGGCCACTTCTAGTGGTGATTGCCTTACATTGGTCATGGCCAGTTCCTCTTGCGACTTCAGCATCGCTAGGTAAACCTCCTTGCGGTCTAGTATTCAGATTTTGAGCAAACTGTCCGACTTAATTTTCCAATGATTTGATTGCCGCCTCTTGGTTTTGCAATCTCATCTCGGTCCTGTTAATAAAGCATCAGTTCTTTTTATGAAGTTACTATTCTCAGCCATATAAGATTCAGTTTTCATCATAAAAGCATTTAGAGAATTTTCCAAAGAACTAGATGTTGTCGGTTGTTGTTGCGGTAACTGTTACCGTGGCATATTCTGCTGGAATGCTGATGCTTGTGCATTCTGATTGTTCTGGTTTAGAGAATTGTTGGGATTATTCCATGAAAAATTCGGGTGCTTCTTCCAAGCTGGATTGTATGTATTGGACATCACATTGTTGTTCCGATTGTAATTCCCCACATAGAAGCTGGATTCCAGATTCTGCATACATTCAGAAGAATCATGGTTATCACCACATAACTCATAAAAAGAATCCATTACCTTGACCTCATGTGTGTTGTTTGGTTTTTGCATGTTCTGGACCATCTTGGCTAAAGTGGCCAATTGTGCCAAAATTGAATCTGATGATCCTAGTTCATGAATTGTGGCTTGGCGTCAAACTCCTCTTCTTCTAGTAGAGGGGAATTGATAATCATTCTTGGCCAGCCTATTTAGAATTTGCATTGCTTCCTCCGGCGACTTATCTAGGAGTATGCCGTTTGCCGAGGCATCTAGCATCATCCTTGTTGATGTATTCACGGCGTTGTAAAACATTGTTACTTGAGTCCACACCGGGAATCCGTGTAGGGGCATTTGTGTAGAAGTTCTCTATATTGCTCCCAAGCCTCGTACATGGATTCATCATCTGCCTGCCGAAAAGAAGTAATGTCGTTACGAAGCTTATCAGTAAAATTTGTAGGATTAAACCGAGGAAGGAAATCACGACAAAGATCGGTCCAAGATGCTATTGATCCGGCAGGAATGCTATTCAACCATGCTTTCGCCCTATACCTCAGTGAATAGGGGAATAATCTTAATCGTAAGACATCAGGGGTGACTCCGTGTATTTTGAACGAGTTGCAAATCTCGAGGAAAGATTTCAGATGTTGCCGTGCATCTTCAGTTGCTGAGCCGCCAAATTGACCAATTGTGTTGATCATATTAAACATTACCGGTTTTAACTCAAAGTGGTCGGCTTCAATTTCGGGTGCGACAACTCCTTGATTAAGTCCATCAAGATCTTCTTCAAGATAGTCTCGAATAGTTCTGTTTCGTGCAAGAATCACTCCTCCTCCTGCTGGAACATCTTGATTCATATTGCCGTCTTGATTAGCCATTGCTACTCTTATCTTTCGTCTAAGTCTTTGTAAGATTCGTTCGATTTCTGGATCAAAGGGATATTCTGGTGTAGTCGGTCTCGCCCTAGTCATATACCAATGCAAAACCAAAGTTTGTTAGCCCTTTGAATCTTAAACAAGAAAAGTAAAAAAGAAAGTACAAGAAAATAAAAACAAAGTCGCTATTGCCAATCCCCGGCAACGGCGCCAAAAACTTGTTGCGCGTAATAAGTGCTACGCAATTGTGCAAGTATACACGTTGCAAGTTATAGTATAAAAGATATCGTCTCCTCAGGGATTGGTGCCACTTCAAGAATCTAGTCTCTTGCACTGTAAAAAGTAAAAACAAAAATAAAGGATTATAGGAGTTTAACTAATAACTAAACTAGAAGGCAATAAAGTAAAAGAATAAATGAGAACAAATGAGAGAGATAGGCCAGGTTATCGTGAGTTGAGGTGTGATAGCCGATTGGATCGTCTTGGTAAAAGAGTGCACGGGCAACTCAGTTGCCGTGGCAACATGCACAACGGGGTTGCCTTGGCAACTAATCGATGGTTGCCTGGGTGACTAGTTGGGCAACTACTTGGGCATCTAGGCAGCAACCTTCAAGGTTCGACAGAGCGTTCTTCAATGGTTTCTTCTTATCCCTAAGTCGAAACTCTAGCTACTTGTGCATGCCTTGATAATACATCCCTGCGTGAATCAAGGGTGAACAACAACCAATCTTGCGCTCCTCTTAGCCGTTGAAATCCTTGACTTATTCCTAAGCTGGATTAATCTTCACCATCAATAGATTGAATAAAGATCATATTCATTCATTTCTTGAATCTAACTCTCCCGATATTAGATAAATAGATGAAGTTACGAGATCCTCTCCCAATTCACTCGCAAACAAGAATAAGAACCAAGAATGAATAAACCTTGAATAGAAAAGTGCAAACTCTTATTACCTAAACAAAATCCAATAGTTTCTCACAACCACAAAACACAATAACCATAGCCAAATAGATTTAGTTCATGGCTAGGTTCCAAAGAAACACAAGATAAATAATCCCTAGCATGAACCAAATTGAACAAGAAAGAAAAAGATGAGAATTGAAGCTTGTCGAAATCTCCTTGCCCTAGATGCTTGTCGAAAATTCTCTCCTCTTGCTCTCCCTGAGTTGTCAAAATTCCCCTCTAATTTATAGGGCTAGGTCAAAGTCCTTCTTTGAGGAATAAGTTAAGTTGGAATTAAATTATCTTTAAAGAATATAATTCTTTATTATAATTATATTCCTACTAGAACTTCTCCTATCTTCTTGGAATTTAATTCTTCTTTAATCTCTTCATGGAAATCAAATTCCTTTGGGATTTGGCTTTGCTCCACGTCATCTTGTGCTTGTCTAGTCATCAATTTCGACTACTATATCACCTTGTTCTTTGTCGACAATTGCCCTGGCAACTGGCTCGGCATCTCCTTCATGTATTGCCCTGGCAACTAGCTCAGCATCTCCTTCATGTATTGCCCTGGCAACTAGTTCTAGCCTTGCTTTGGCAAGTGATCCTGTACATACACACAAAACACACCAAAGCAACATCTTTTCCCACAAAAACTACCAAGTTAAGTAATCAAGTTCAACGATGGAAGAAAATATGGATTAATGCATGAATGGCTAATTATGCAACTAATATGAGCTTAAGTCTAACAATAATATGAGTAAAAAGGGTAAGAAAAATAGTACTTTTGAACACTTATCAGAAGTCCTTTTGGACTTACAATCTACCACAGCCTTATGCTCACTTAACCAATACATACCCAAGATAACGTCAAAACCATGGAATGACAACTCCATCAAATCCACGGCAAACTCATGACCTTGCACCGCCAAAGGACAACGCCTATACAACCTTCTAGTTGTAATCGTCTCCCAAAAGAACTAGTTACTAACATGAAAACATCCAAGATTTTAATAGGAACATTTAACAATGATGCATGTTCACTTAGGATGTATGAATGAGTAGACCCCAAATCAATATAAGAAAACAACGACAAGGATTACAAAGTGAAAGTATCTGCGATCACATACGTATCGTTGTGCCCCTCACGATGAGCATAGATTTGTGATGGTCTACCATTCTCTGTTTGTACAACAATAGTATGAGCTAGAGCTCTCTTACCATCCTCACGCCTCTGGTTGTTGTACCTACCATGGCCTCGGCCCCTAGCAGGTACAACAGCCCGAATCGGTGCATCACCCACAGCACAAGGACAGTCACGCTTCATGTGACCAGGAGATCCACATATCCAGCAACTCATGGTATTTCCCCTAACACTCACCCGTGTGGCATCTACCACAACGATCACACTCGGCTACAATATGAACACCTTGGTTACCATGGCCACCACTACGCCTGTGATCCGACTTGTGCCTCTTATCTCAGAACTTCCTATTCTGCCTCCCAAAATAGCCAAAGTCAGCTCCTCGCTTATTCGAGACCATGCCCGAACCTTTTCCCGACACCCTCAAGGACTGTTCAATATCCTTGGCACAGTTTGCAAGCACATCAAAATCTGTATAGTCTGCCACCAATAGGTATGTTTTGATATCCTTCACTAACCCATAGAGAAACCTGTTGCACCTCTTAAGATCATCTGGAATTAACTCTGAAGTATACTTATTTAAACAGACGAATTTTACCTCATATTCCGCCACGGACATGCCGCCCTGAACCAAGGACATAAACTTCCGTTTCCTCATATCCAGATACTAAGGACCAAGGTACTTCTTCTTGAAAGCTCTTCGAAAAAACTCTCAAGTTACATCCGCCTCCGGAACATTAACAATTGTGGTCACCCACCAATGATAAGAATCACCATGCTCATCATTACAGCCTATTTGATCCAGAATATGAACTGTACTCTCCAGCCAACCCTTGGCTGCCTCATGGCTCAAACCCCTAAACTCAACACCCCAAACTATGGAGACGCTCCAAAAGTAACCCTGGGTTAACCGCCACGGTAGGTGCTGGTGCCTGCACATGCACTTCAGCCATCACTGCTTGAAAAGCTCCCGTTATTGCTTGTACTAACGGAGTCAAATCACCAAATACCGGCACTAGATGAGCCTAGGGCATACCACCAGCCCCAACATTGACCGACAGAACCAACAGAGGATGATGAGGTAAAGCATTAGTGGGATTCTTTTTCTCAATGTTATTCTGGCATTACCAGCCATAGAACGTGTCTCACATCGATCCATGCTAACAAAAGCAACAAAACACATTAAAGTTAGGCTAACACAAGGCAAAGGATCCAAGGCCATCTCATAAAACATTTTAAAACCTTGGTAATAGGCAATGTGTTCCCAGTTCATACCCTAACAAGATGTAAATCAATCACCGTGCATAACCAACAATGATATACAACCAAACAACAACATCCTAACCTTTCGTAACCTGGCTCTAATACCAACAAGTATAACCCCCTCGACCCGACCTAGACGAGAGTGCCACATTAGATTTGCCGAAGCAAATCGGAGAAATGTTACAAAAAGTCAGGCCATTTTTTTCTTTTATCCTGTCTAAATGCAAATTAATGTTCCTATATATTCATACTCGTAGCGGGTAAGTTCACGAATGAAACGAGTCACAAAAGACAATCAATAGCATCTTATTCAAAATTAAGGACTAAAACCTAAATACTTTAATCTACAAAACCAAAATTGAATTTAAGGTTACCATTCCTCAATTAGTCTATTTACATGCCAACATGATAAATTTCATATCAATTTAATCATCCTAATTCATACAATTGCATTCCCAAAGCTCAAGGACCAAAATGAAAGAACCAAAAAATTCCAAGATTCCAAAATAACCAACTTAACGGTACCCGTATCGGTACAGGTACTCGTGTTTCGATACGCCCTTACATTCTCAAAACTCATAATCCAGTAGCTAAAACTTGTACCGAAACGCTTGTTCGCGTACCGGTACGCCTAGCAAAAATGCCAATTACCGTACCGAAACACTTGCTCGAGTACCGAACATTAAGCCTAAAAAGGTAGGTTCGTATCGAAACACCCTCCAGCGTATCAAAACGCTATGCCTGGAATGGCCTAGCCGTACCGATACGAGGACACCCATTTCGATACGCCTAGACCTGTAATGACATTTTTAGTTGATTTTCCACATAAAACTAGATGCATTTAGGTCCTAGCAACTTACATACATACATATAGGCATCCAACATCATATTTAACAATAATTGCACCAAGGTTTAACTACAACACAAGATTATGCCACCCAAAGTGTTGATCTAGAGGCGTGCTCCCTATAACTCACCACCAAACATACCAAAATGCCTAACTAAGCAAATATCAGCAAAAACACCATACCAACAACACATAAATACCATATTCAACAGGATTAGCTCATCAAAACATGTCATCCAAGCAAAAACCATCTAGATGTATGCCAAGGAAACTATGTAACATCAACCATAGGTAACGGTGCATGATAAGCAAAACATCAACAATTATACTCCAAAACCACAACATTACACATGCTCAAAACCAGGGAGAACTGAATTACAAATCCCAAAAATCCATGGCGAACACATTGCCTTATTAACCGGAAACTAAAACCGAGTTCATACTCAAATAGTCTTGTCTTTGGATCACTTAATCCTTGCCTTTGCTGCCTCCAAGCTTTAATGCTCTGCATCATTAAAGAAAAGAGAGCGTAAGCACACTTGCTTAGTGAGGATGCTCTTAAACAATGATGCATTTAAAAACCCTTGAAAACCAGCACTTGTTTTCAAACCATGCTTACGACCTAAGTTCCAATAGTTTTAAATCAAAACATGCATATCAAACGCATACAAATCAATACATATATTCCACATGCTTAATCCCAAAGCATCAAATACAAAACCATACTTAAATCCCAAAGCATTATATACAAAACCATGCTTAAATCCTAAAGCATTTTAAATAGATTCAACATTAAAATTCTCATATATTGGCAATTACAGTGACCCCGGATAGTCGACCACTATCCTTGATTAGCCAACCGCTAATCTTTAGTTAACCATCGTTAACTTTACACATCGGATACATGGATCTCCCATAATGACCGACCATCATCAAGGCTACCCCATGCCGACCGCATAAATTTGCAAACTTTCCGACCGCAACCTTTACATCAACAAGGAGAACCAACCGCTCAACCCAAGTGATAACAACATAGTCCGGGTAGCCGGCCGCTATACCTCAAAGACTCTTAACCTACGATCGATTTTTAACCATATTATAGTGCACTTTATCCTATGGCATGCCAACTATATCTGAATATTTTCTCACCTTGTCACATAGCCAATATATCATTTACAAAACCATTTACTCACTGTTTTACAATCCATTACACAAAATCCCCACATATACAAATCGCGTTGCCTTAGCAATATCATATTCCCGACCGGAATAAAAACCAGTGCTCACTAGCATGAAATATACCTTTAAGCCACTGCATATGTACTTTAAAATCATGCATTAATAGTAAGTAAAGCAAACCATGTTTACGAATAAAACATGAATCACACATGCTCATTTTTGAACCGATATTGAAGAGTAAAAAAGGGAAACTCACTTCCGAGCTTAGGTAAGTGTTTTAAACTTATCCTAAATTCCCAAAACCACTTTCAAACCTTTGAAAGACTTTTAAGACCGTTTCTACTCACCGATTTCACTTCACCTTGCTTGCTACCACGTAACAAGCTCCCGGAAAGCCTAGAACCACCTCAAGATGCTACGCCTTGATTATCCCCTATTTCGGCCACACAAAACTAGAGGAAATATGCATTAAAATACATCCAATACTCTGTTTCAACCGAAAATCCCGTAGCTCTCAAGATGCCCTCTCAAAACTCATCCGAAACTTACCAAAATTAACCTCAAACATCACTTAATCTTAACCCAGCCATGTAATAACGATCTTAAGCATCAAGCTTCATCAATTGATATCTAAAAAATCATTCCCAACATCCTTTTACTTCTAGCAATGATTAAACACCTTAATCAACCCAAAAACCCTTAACTATCAACCTAAAGAATTAGAGATTCAACCAATTTCGGGATTCCATTATTAAAAACAACTTATCCACATTATAATAAATCCAAAATAAGATTGAAATCAATCTACAACTCTGGAAAAATAGCTTCAAATTGAAAATCACAAGTTCCTTCAATTAAACCTCAATTAAGCTAAAATCCAAAATTAGTTCATCAAAACCTATTAGAAATCATATGTAAAGAGCCAAGAACTTAGGAATTTCAGTAAAGAACCTTTCATTTGAGGAGAAGAACGTAGCTTGTCTCCAATGAATGAGTTTCCCCTCAATTGGATGGTTTTTGGAAAACAAATTGAAAAATCATTTAGCAAATCAATGAGTTAAGAAATTAAGATCATTACCTTAAATCTCTGATGGAAAAAGAGTGTTTGGCTGAGAGTGTTTTAAGAGAAAATGTGAGAGAAGAAAAGTTACGTCAAAATGTGTTTTAGAAAGATAACTACCTTTTAAACAAAATTCCATTTAATTATTTCAATTAAAACCTTTTTAAAATAATCCTAATTAATGGAATACTAAGATTAGACCAAATTTTAAAATAGCTCCTTAAAGATTCTAAGTTTTGGCTCTTTACAAAACGACCACCTTTTAAATAGTTTTCAAAAATTGGTCACTAGCCAAAATGTCATCCTTCCAAGGCTCGTTTTCCAAAATTTCTTTTACCAATATTTTTAATATAATAAAATATTATTTTTAAACATTTTCCATAATTTTATCTTTCAAAAAAATATCTGCTCCCGAATTTGACTCGAATCTCTAACCCGATCCACTGGACCATCTAACCAGCCCCAAAACCACTAGGCCCAAAACCGGGGCATTACAATAGGATAGATAGGTTTCCTCCTTTGAACCTTCCCTTGTGAAAGTATATTTACTTTACTAGCTAACCAGTAGATGTGATGTCCTTAAACTGTTCAGCCGTTTGTGTAAACGATGATATACTTCACACAACTATCTCTCTGACAAGAGTTTTAGTTCTCATGGTTATGTCCATATGGTCGTGGACATCGCCTGGTTCTGCAAGAGTTTGAAATAACTATGCCTAGTAGACTTCTTGAAGTGGCCCTGCTTCACTCTCACATAGGTGACTTATGTTGCTTGGCTCACAGAAGCATACAATGGTCATTAAAAGCTTTGCTTAGCCTATACCATTTTTTATCAATGCTTACATAATTGGAATGGACTTGGGAGAATAACCCCCATAGTGACTGCACAGGTCTATGCAATTAGGTTGTCCCTTTGAATCTAGATCTTGGGATCTCTGATCAACTGGTAGGGTTTTCATTCACATAGCGCCTTAAATTTTCTATGGGTGTTAATCTTATTCCTTTCGATATTTTCTCAACTTGATCTCGATTTAACCCTTTGGTTAGCGAATTCGCAACGTTAGCCTTTGATAACTCCATTTGAGATCAGTTGTTTAACGGTGTTATATCGACGACGCATATGGCTCGACTTACCATTGTACATAAAGCTTTGTGCTCTACCAATTTTTGGTTTTCAATATATGAATATTGTTGGCACATGCTTTGGCATTTAGGAATATCTTCCAAGACATTTTAAAGTCAATTGATTTTTTCTCCAGACTTGTCTAGAGCTAAAACTCAGATTTTATTATGAATATGGTTGTAACTGTTTTTCTTGAGAAATCCCATGACATAGCTCCTTTCTTCGATGTGAAACATATTCACTTGTGCCTTTGATATCTGGCATCAAAGAATCTTTATGGAATAATTCAATTCATAATCTTGAGTATATCTGAGATATCTCAATACCTTCACAATTGCTTTCTAGTGGTTTTCACCTGGATTGCTTGTAAATCTTGCTTAAATTGCTCACAGTAAAAACAATATCTGATCTAGTGCAGCTCATGGGGTATATTAGACTGCCTATGACCTTTGCATATTCCACTTTGAACAAATGTTGCCTTATATTTATTGGAGTTCTGGCTATGCCAGGAACATCCTTGCCAAACTTCTTTTGTCCACGTAGTGTGACTGTGTCAATATGAGACCTTCAAGTGACTGTTTGATTTTGATGCCTAGAATCAAATTGGTCAATCTCATATTTTCCATGCCAATCTTGAATTTGACAAGTCTTTGGTATATTTACCATTTCATTGTATGTCATCAACATAGAATCATATATCCTAGATTTGACATACATTCATTTGTCACACTCTTATGACAATATTTTACTTTTAACTTTTTATTAAATGTTATGTGACTGCGTCAATATGAGATCAAACAGCCAAAATCAAATATGTCATTCTCATATTTTCATGCATTTGGTACGTTTACCATTTCATTATTACTTATAACAAGGAGTATGTCCTTAACATAGGATCATGTATCCTAATGTTGACATACAATCATCATGACAATATATTGGTTTCAACCTTGAACGTATGGACTATTTTCATTGATAGTCTCCAAAGTTTGTTTCATTGAACTCGGATCAATTTCCCTAATTATATATTTTCAAAGAATGAGTCATTCTTTGTTTCCATTATCATATTCTTGTGAATATGTTTGTATATAAGAAATTGATATCCGTTACTATGTTCTACATAGTCAATGAAAATATAGTCCTCTCATTTCCATTTAATTTGGTAATGGGAACATTACCTTTGCAGGACACCCCCACATTTTTATGTAGTTATAGGAAGGTTTTATTTCCTTTCATAACTCATATGGTGTCTTATCTCTTTTTATTTTGGAATACCTTATTAGAGGTAATTAGTTAATAGAACAACTTCCCCCACATGTTAGGCACATTTTGAAGTTTCAATTCTTATCTTCAAAATTATTGTACCCTTGGATGTTTTAGCGTTACTCGCATAGAGTTTCTCCCCAAATTAATCACTTTATTAGGTTTTGGGTTTCAATATCCTAGCTATAGAGAATAATTTCTCTATAGCATCTTTGCTTTTAAGCAAATGCACATAACATTAGTTTGTGCTATCATCAATGAAGGTAATAAATTTTCTTTCAAACAATTGTCTCCCATATCAATTGTTATGACAAAATTTGTCACGACATTGGTCTCGTTTCGGAGTCTATAGTTCGAAGACTTGTTCCATATCTTATGGAAATTGAAGCATTTCTCATGAAATTTAGCTTCATGACCACACCGCCTACTTTGCAGTTTCACGTCATTTTTGACTTCCACTATGTTTGCCCTAGCAAGCAATGTTTTGCTTTAGCAATATTTAAAGATGGTAACAATATTTACCTTATCCTCTCGATTAATAGGAAGAATCTTCCTTTCCAGATATTTTGATCAAGTTTATCATGGTCAAATATGCAACATATTTTGAAATTCTTTCAAATGAATTTCACTGGTTTTCCCATTGTGTCACACAGTCACAAACTAGAAATGGGATATTATGAATCTGTTCGTTGTCATGAATTTAGTCATAACCAGAGACACAATTTCTAAATTTTGTTAGACGTCAGGAATTTAGTAAAGTAAAACCTAAAACAAAAGTCCTCAGGGTCTAATAGAAAGAATAACAATGACCATTGCACCAGGTAGGTAACTTATGAAAAGAGAGGTGGTGCACTAGGCACGCTTAAATACCAAGTCCTTCAAAGAACCAACCCTAGACAGGCACTCGCATATTGTCTTTGAATCATCCGTTTTTGGATTCTATTATTGAAATAGTTCCAAGCATGAGTGATCAATTAAAATCACTGTCTTTGATTCCCAACAATTTGGAATCAATCATTAAGAATTTGGTAACTAAGAATTTCTTAGCACCGACATCTTCCATTTATGGTCCAACGACCCTCACAATTCTTTAGCCATTTTTAAACATTGTGCACTTCATAACATGCATCAGACTAGACTTTAAGAATTTAATTTTGTCATAGAGAACAACGTTCTTATATGCTTTGATTCGAGACATTGGTCGAAATCAGCGCTTTGAATTTAGTAACCAATGTTACTTCTAGAAATAAATTCACCGATTTATTTCCAAAATAGAATCATACTTGATTCCTTGAAAATAAATTCAATTATTTATTTTTCTTATCAAATTAGAATCAAGGCAAGATTCTAACGGGGAAATAAATTCAATGATTTATTTCCCTTGTGTCTTCTGTTAAACATTGTAATTAGTAGCACTAAAACCCAAAGCAGAGATATCAAGACAACAAAAAACAAAGGGAATTGATCATTTAATTTGTTGATTCTTATTTTAGAGAAGATCACGTAAATCTGTTAAAACGACATGAATTAATTCTTGAAACGAATTATTTACGAGATTTTTGTTTCCAAAATAAATCAAGACTTCATATGGATATCCTATTCATCACTATAAAATTTTTCAAAAGAAAGAAAATAATCCATAATATTTCCAAAATATAAGTAATAATAATTACCACATTTAATGTCAAAAATTATAAGATAATAACACCATAAATATTACCACAATTACGTTATTTAATATGCCATATCATATTTAATGCTAAAGTTAATCAGGCCAAATATGAAAGACAAGAATTCACGCCACATGAGGTATGCATTCATATTCAATAAATGTTAACCCCATGTTTAATGCAATTAAACTTGACGGTATGAAATTCCATATTTAAGGTCAAAAATATTTAAGGAATAATTAAAGATTATATCAAAAATACATGACATAATAATTTCATAATATAAGGTATTTACCTTAAATTCATACTAATAAATTTAAACAGGCTAGACTGCAAACCTAATAGAATAAAGTGAATAAAATTCACCTTGGCGGCATCTATAGCATTTACAACGGTGATGAATGTTGTGGCGACACTGATCTGAGCAGCAAGTGATATGGAAGATATAGAGAAAAAAAATAGTGCTTTCCGATATATCCACTACTCGTTAATTGTGAGAACTTCCCATCTGTGTCCGCGACTCGACTTCCCGAATGAAGGCGACAGTAATGATTCCAGCACACAACTCTCACTTGCAAATTTAACGTATCTCCTCAGCGAGTTCTTAGATTAAAACTTAAAAATCTATCTTAAAATTGTTTTAAAAAATAGCGTTAATTCAAGATAAAAATAATAAATAAATTTATTATTCAAGCGAATAGTACAAAATAGAAACGATACAACATATATAAATCAGCAAACTGATTTAACCAAGTCGGAAACGAGTTGAGGCCTGTACAAACGCAGTTTCCTTAAGACAGATTTTCGGCCACTCCTATGATGCTCGAGTTCATTGGTCATATGTCTCCCAAGATACAATAACAGATGATCAGCCACAGTTGCACTGTCGTGGAGATCACGAACTTACTCTTGCCTTCGCCTACCATCGAAAACGACTTCTGAAAAATTCAAAGAGAAAACTATAGAAAAGTTCTGTGGTTTTCGTTGTGTTGAAATCAAAGAAATGACATGCTATTTATAGGGAAGTGAGCTAGGTTAAATGTGGAAATTATAATATTCTAAATTAATGGTGATTAATCATTTAACCAAATTAAATCGGTAACAATATGTTAATACCATATTAAAACGGAATATTCTTGTGAATTGCACTTATTACCTTTTAATAATATCTGAATTTAAAGGAAACCATAAATTATCCTTTTAAATTCGGAAAATTCAAAAAGATATGCCAATAATAAGGAAAAATTTATTTGAAGTGGGTAAAATATCCGCAGGTCCATGAAGGGCCCGACCGGTTCGGACATTCGCGTCGCCCACGTCGTACGGGTGCGCCCCAACCCAAATGTGTTCGACGAGCTTCGTATAATGACCACCAAGAGGGTAAGTGTTAACCTCGTAAAAAGTATACATTTCATGCCTTTTTACTTAGTTTATTGGTTGGTTTCAAGCTTATTTCATTGTATATAGATGCATTTAGCTCATATAATTGCATTTGGTGGTGTTTGCTTGGTTGTTTTTACATATTTGTGAAATTGGTGCTGCTTGAGAGAAAGAGTTGTTTTGGTGTGGTGATGTGCAGGTGAGTTAATGAGCGTTGCTGGGAAAGGAAAATATGTTGTGGCATTTTGGACGGTATTTTTGGGCTCAGAAAAAGACAAAGAAAGAAGATATTTTACAGCCCCACACGTGCTTCCACCAGCCAGCTGTGCCACACTTGTGAAGGGAATATTCCCTAGGGTACACAAGGAATTAAGGGCACAAAACCCTAGGAGCCCCCACTATATAAAGGATAGGACACCCACATTTAAAGGGGAGCTGAAAAAAGTGTTTAAGAGATAAGAAAGAGAGAGAGGAAGAGGCGGCCACTCTTCTTCTTCTTCTTCATCGTGTCATCCATTGTTGAAGCTCCAATGGAATATCTTGTTGGCCTTTGAGAGAAGCAGGAAGCTTAGGGTGGTTCACGGCAGTCCAAGGCGGCTTGGGAGTTTCCTTTACTCTTAGTTGCTCTTTGCTCTTGCATTTTATTTTGAAATGGATTGTATTAAACGGATGAATTTGGATGATATTTGCCCAACCATGAACTAACTTTAAGTGGCTTGGGTTTATTGTGGATGATTATGCTTTTTTTTAAATGAATGATTTAGCTTTACCCAGTTTCATATGTGCTTTGTTCATTGTTTTATTGCCTTGGGTTTGTAAGAGCTTTCGAGAGTTAGCCGTTACCCTTGTTTGATGCTTAATGGTCGAAAGTGTTAAGCTTAGATTAACGTGGACAATGAGGTTTGATTCTGAGAGGCAGAACCCAAACTCACCTTAGAGATAAGGATAAAGTTTCAACGACTAAAAGGAGTAGTATTTCAAGGATAGCAGCTTGCTAGGGTTCACGCTAAGAGGTATTGTTGTAGCATTCTTACTGTCAGTTTCTTGTTAGAGATAGTTTAGAAACACATGTGTAGGCTCTGTCGAGCGTCATATAGGCTGGAAAGTGTTAGTTAATCATAAGAACTAGGCATAAGATTCCTTGATAAACCCAGCCTGTCATCCCATTTAAGAGTTCCCACACGTGTGAGGACGTTTGACGTCTTATCGTATCGCTCCAGTTTTTATTAAAGTTTTTGCTACAACATTTCTTTTAACTACTCATATCATCTCTTCCATCTAATATTTTGGCGTGTATACTTGTTCGATGTGTATACTTGCACCAATTGCGTATCATTTATAGTACTTCTTTACACGTAAACAAGTTTTTGGCATCGTTGCCGGGATTGGCCATTGGTGATTTTAAGTTTAGTTTTGCACCATTTTATTCTTTCTTTTTGTATAGATTTATTTGTTGTTTGTGTTTACCTTTTTCAGGTGTTGTGCTGTTGCATGACCCGAAGAAGACCTGAAGAACCATTAGTACCTATAGTTCCTGAAATCGAACACCTTTTTCGTCAAAGAAGACATATACAAAGAGCTCAAAGAGCTATGTACGAAGTTCAAAACCAATGAGGTCAACCAGCTGAGAATCTGCAGGATCCTAATATTGCAGTAAATCGTGGAGTTATAGCTCACCCACGTGCTATTAGAGACCATTTAACTCCTATCTTAGATGATCTCAACCCTGAGATTGTAGCTCCCGAGATTCAGGTAGCCCACTTTGAACTTAAACCAGTGATGTTTAACATGTTGAACTCTATTGGGCAATTTGGTGGTTCGCCTCATGAAGACGCAAGGCATCATATACGTGCTTTTCTGGAGGTGTGTAACTCCTTTCGAAAGCAAGTTGTGCATGAGGATATGCTGAAATTAAAGTTATTCCCATACTCATTGAGAGATCGAGCAAGGAAATGGCTTAGTGGAATACCTTTCGGCTTGATGAAGTCATGGACAGACCTATGCAAGAGTTTTTTGCTGCGGTATAATCCACCCAATATGAGCACTCAACTAAGGAATGACATTTGTTCCTTCCATCAAGCTGATGATGAGTCGATGTATGAGTGTTGGGATAGATACAAATGACTCCTGCACAAGTGTACGAACCACAAATTCCACGATTAGATGCAAGTTGTCATGTTCTACCATGGTGTAAATGCTCCAACGAGAATGATGTTGGATGCTTCAGTAAATGGTACTTTGCTGGACAAGTCACCCGAAGAAGCATTTGATATCCTTGATAGGATAGCAAACAATGACTACCAATTTCCTACTTTAAGACTTGGAACGGGGAGAAAAACTCATGGGACACGTGATCTTGATGCCAATGAATCTGTTTCAACTCAATTGTTAGCCATTACAAATATGTTGAAGAATCTCCAATGTCTTAATGAAGTGAAGAAAGTGAAGGTAGCTAATGCTTGTGTTTATTGTGATGGAAATCATCATGTAAGCGAGTGCCCCGAAAACCACAAGTAGACTAACTACGTGGGGAACTTCAATAGGAACAACCACAACCCATATTCGAACACTTATAACCAGGATGGTGTTAGCATTATAATATTTCTTAGGGGAATCAAGGCACAAACAATCCCAGCAGCTCGAATAGACAACAAAATTTGACTAAACCCCTAGTTTTTTAGCAAAATATACCGTGGCAAAATACTAACAAGGGGTCAGCATCTTCATCGAATAACAATTCTTTGAAAGCTATTTTCCAAGACTTTATGACGATTACGAAGGCTTTATTTCAAAACCAAGCTGCATCTATCAAGAGCCAAGGAGCATTGCTACAAAGTCATAGTTTGTCTTTGAGAGCTTTGGAAACCCAAATAGGCCAAATTGCACAAGCTTTACATACTCGACCTCAGGGTAGTCTACCACTGAAGTCACTAAAACTCATAGCAAGGAGCAATATAGTGTATTCACCTTAAGGAATGACACCCAAATCACCAAAGAAGCTAAGTTTGGGGGGGCACTCGAAGATCCCAGCCACGAGATTATGCATGAAGAATCTCAGTTGCAAGAGGACTCACCTTCAATGGAGAGCAATGGTAAGGGTTCGATGAGTGGACCCAATGATGACAGGCAAAATATTGCCACAACAAAAGATAACCCCCCACCAGTAGGAGTGGATGACCAAAGGATAATTATCAATACTCTCAAATATGCTGATGATTCTAGGGAGTGTCAATGCTTCAAGATGTGGAATATATGATGGAAGAGGAAGCTGCAGAATTTTGCTGCAGTAGTTTTTTGCACAATAATGGTTACTTGAAGCTTGATGAAGAAGACGACGATGAGCTCAAGGAATATCCAAGGGAGCTGCAGCAGTCTAGCTTACTTATAGCTAGACCATGTATGCAATTTGAACCCTTAGATTTTGCTGAATTTAGTCCCCCTAAACCCTCGTTTGAGCACCCACCCACTTTAGAACTAAAGCCCTTACTTTCATACCTTAAGCATTCTTATTTGGGTTCCAATTAGACTTTGCCTGTGACTAATGCTGGTAATCTTAAGCTTGAGCAAGATAGTAGTTTGATTCATATTTTAGCTCAACATAAAAAGGCTTTAGTTTGGACCATTACTGATTTGAAATGCACTGAAAACCAAGTAGTTGGTCATCTTTCTAGGCTAGAAATTATGAAAGAACTAAGGAATGAAATAGAGATTAAGGAATAATTCCCTGATGAGAAATTATAAATTCTTGTGGCAATTCAATTGTATGTTGATGTTGTCAATTTTGTTGTTAGTGGTATTTTTTCTCCTAATTTGAATAGCCAGGGAAAGAACAAGTTCATGCACGATGTTTCTTACTGTCATTGGGATGACCCCTTGCTCTTCAAAGCATGTACTGACCAAATAATTAGAAGATGCGCCCCTAAAGAAAAGCAAAAGGAGATCATATTCCACTGCCATTCAGCTTCACGTGGAGAGCACTTTGGATGAGAGAAGACTGCTGCAAAGGTCCTACAATCTGAGTTCTATTGGCCTACACTCTCCAAGGATACTCAAGATTTCTATAAATCTTGTGATAGATGCCAAGAGATGGTGAACATATACGGAAGACACAATGCTTATGCAAAATATGTGGAACTATTATATGTGTGGGGCATTTTGGTCTATATTGGTGCTCTAATCGAACGTGATAAAATTGCAACATCAATTTAGGATGTTTGAGAGTTTGCATCCCTTCAACCCTCTCTAAATTCTGCTATAGCAATTTTTGTTTTGTTTTGTTTGTTTTTCTTTACTTTATTTCTTTATTGTTTAATTTTAAAATTAGTGTTTTTAGCAAAACAGACTCCCAAACATGTGGACAAGGGTAAAGCCCCCATGGATGCAGAACCTACTAAGGAAGAAGACCATTCGATGCTGGTACGAATGATGAGATGAATGATAATGTCCCTTCTACCACAATGCCACAACAAATTAGAACACCTCAGCACTAAAGAAGAGGAACGTCAAGCATATGGTGCACAAGACAACCCCACCACCATCAAAGTAGAGTTAGTCAAGGTACCTTGCATTGCATTGCATTTAGTTTAGTTTTAGTTAATTTTCATGCATTGAAGACAATGCCTTCTTCAAGTTTGAGGAAGGTAGTGTTTGTAGTTAGTCATTTGCATTTGTAGTTATGAACAGTTTTACTATAGCATTTGGTTTAGTTTAAAGACAGTTCTTATGCATAAATTGACGATGTCCTATTATGAGGATTTTTTATGGCTATGAATGGATTAAATGTATATGACTGTTGAGATTGGTAGAACTGAACTTAGGACTTGATGCTTTGTGATTGAACTCCTACACGATTGCATGTTTTTTATGCTTAAGGGTGTTAGAAACTTTTTATGAAAGAACTCTTACATGCCTTAGTATAAACAATCTAAATGAACTTAATTGTTAAATGAAAGCATTAAAGGCTTTATTAGACTCTATGTGCTTATTGAATGTATTGAATTATGAATAAATGGTTCGGCATAACTGTAGAGGGACACTCCTCTTTGTGTTGTTTGCCTGGATATCGCGTTTAAATAAATGGTAGCAACAGCAAATGAGTGCATGAAAGTAGTCATGGGATTACTCTACTAACTAGCTCGGGGATGAAATGTTTGCTCCATATTCATCTAGAGTTAAGGACGGTGGTTGTGATGAGTTGACTCCCCTCATAGCAGTTTAAAAAAACAAGTTACAATATGGAAGTAAGCTTGTGCTTAATTGATTAACAAATACTAGGGTATAATAGAGAGCTTGCCTAGAATTTTTCTAACTCTGTTAAGCATAGATTGGATACAATTACGCACACACAAGCAAAGGATCTTGTCCAAAGGAAAAGTTCTTAAAATCTCAAAACTGTCTAGCATGTTGAAGCCCATATTTTCTGAGGACTGAAATTCTGCCATAGTACTGTCTTGAGCTGAACATTGCCATAGTATTTTCTTTGTTCATATATACTCATTGCTTGAGGAAAAGCAATAGCTTAAGTTTGGGGGTGTGTTAACCTTGAAAAAAGTATATATTTCATGCCTTTTTACTTAGTTTTTTGGTTGGTTTCAAGATCATATCATTGCATATAGATGCATTTAGCTCATATAATTGCATTTGGTGGTGTTTGCTTGGTTGTTTTTACATATTTGTGAAACTGGTACTGCTTGAGAGAAAGAGTTGTTTTGGTGTGGTGATGTGCATGTGAGTTAAGGAGCGTTGCTAGGAAAGGAAAATATATTGTGGCATTTTGGACGACATTTCTGGGCGTAGAAAAAGACAAAGAAAGAAGATATTTTATAGCCCCACACGTGCTTCCACCAGCCAGTTGTGCCACACTTGTGAAGGGAATATTCCTTAGGGTACACAAGGAATTAAGGGCAAAAACCCCTAGGAGTCCCAACTATATAAAGGATAGGACACCCACCTTTAAAGGGGAGCTGAAATGGGTGTTTAATAGATAAGAAAGAGAGAGGAAGAGGCGGCCACTCTTCTTCTTCTCTTTCATCGTGTCCTCCGTTGTTGAAGCTCCAAGGGAAGATCTTGCTGGCCTTTGAGAGAAGCAGCAAGCTTATGGTGGTTCACGGCAGTCCAAGGTAGCTTAGGAGTTTCCTTTATTCTTAGTTGCTCTTTACTCTTACATTTTTATTCTGAAATGGGTCATATTAAACACATGAATTTGGATGATATTTGCCCAGCCATGAACTAACTTTAAGTGGCTTGCGTTTATTGTGGATGATTATGCTTTTGTTTAAATGAATGTTTTAGCTTTTTCCAGTTTCATATGTACTTTGTTCACTGTTTTATCGTCTTGGGTTTGTAAGAGCTTTCGAGAGTTAATCATTACCCTTGTTGATGCTTAATGGTCGAGAGAGTTAAGCTTGGATCAATATGGACAATGGGGAGTTTCAACGACTAAAAGGAGTAGTACTTCAAGGATAGTAGCTTGCTAGGGTTCACGCTGAGAGGTATTTTGCTGTAGCATTCTTACTATCAATTTCTTGCTAGAGATAGTTTAGAAACACATGCGTAGGCTTTGTCGAGCATTGTATAAGTTGGAAAGCTTTAGTTAATCATAAGAACTAGGCATAGGATTCCTTGATAAACCCAGCTTGTCATCCCATTTGAGAGTTTCCACACGTGTAAGGGCATTTGAAGTCTTATCGTATCGCTCCAGTTTTTATTAAAGTTTTTGCTACATCATTTCTTTTAACTGCTCATATCAGCTCTTCCATCTAATATTCTGTTCCTGTTTTGAGTGCTTAAGCTTTACTTAATTTACCTCCAATCCTTGTAGAGACGATCTCACTCATCATTTTATTACTTGTTCAATTTGTATACTTGCACTGATTGCGTATCATTTATAGTACATCTTTCCACTCAAATAGTAAGTGTATATAAACACTTCCTATAATATTTATCCTAACAATGTGGACTAGGGGGTTTTCACTTCCTTATTCAATTCACAACTACCCTATTTTGAGCATTAATTTCTCATTCATCACTCAACCGTTTTGAGCATATGAGATACCGTTGTAAAGGTCTCATGGAGTAGAACTAGATCCAATAAAATAATTATTCGAATCTCCACCTTTACCCATTCGAAATATGGCTTAAAATTACCATTTTTCTCATATTTTCCAACAAAATTTTGATAATACATTTGCTTAATTTCTTATTTCACTAGCAAACAAAATAATAATTTCTTGTTATTGTTTATGTAACTACGGAAGATGACGAGTTTTTTTGGCTCTAATGTGGATTGGATTGCAACAAAATCTAACAATTGATCTACGGTTCAGGTTGATCTTCGGTTCAACTAAAAATTGGGTCAGGTTTGGTTCAGTTTTATTCGGTTCGGGTTCATATCAGATTTGAACTATTATGTTCGGGTCCAAATTGGGTCTTGGATCGAGTAAATCGGTTCGGGCCTCGAGTTTCGGGTCATGTTTGCCCGGTCTAACCACGGCGCCTGTCTTCTTCTATCTTGCTTTAAATTTAGGGTAAACTATCTATATAGTCATCTGACTATAGATAAATTTTTAATTAGGTCATTTGAGTTTAATTAAAAATTATGGAGAAATTGGGGGAATATTGCCCCTTAGAATTATATTTAAGGAAATGGGGGTCTTTAAGTTTTATTTTGAAAACTACGGCAAAATGAACAGTGGAGGTGGAAGACACAACCTGCAGGTGGCATCCTGGGTTTTTTTAATATTTTTATAACGTAAAGTGTTCAGTGCATATGGAAGCTTTGGGGAAAAATAATTAAAAAGTATTAGGACGCCACCCATACTTAAATATTTTTGAATGTTCCATATTTCCCTAAATTTAATCCTTAAACACTCAACAAAACCGAAAATTATAGTATAGTTACCACCATTAATTTTTAGATATAAAGCTGACGTGATAATTTTTTTAAAATTAAGTAGAGAGATAATGGATCATTTTTACAATAAACGCTATGTGTACCGTTATGTACAATTAATTATTTTATAATTGCTTTTGAAATCACTGGGACTGAAAATGTTATTATCCATTTTTATAATAAAACCTACAAATAGTTTTTATATTACTTTTACAGATTTTTTGGATAAAATACACAAATGGTAACTGAACTTTGGTGAATTATTCAATTTGATAACCAAACTTTCAATTGCTTCAATATTACCATTAAACTTTTAGTTTTGCTCCAAATTGGCCACTGACCCATCAACAACTGTTAAAAGGGTGGTGTGACAATTAAAATATTTTATATAATAACACATTTAGTCATCCATCTTTGCCTATTCAAACAATTTTTTCTTAATTCGAAAAAAAAAATTAAACCTCATTATTTACTCATTATTTCAATTTGAGACTATTTTAATTAAAAATAATTTAACCATGAACCCTAAAACCAAAACCCTAACCCTTAAACACTAGATCTTAAGCCATAAGCCATAAACCTTAAAACTAAAACCCTAAACTCTAAACACTTAAGGTTAAAAATAATTGTCTAAAGGGGTATTTTTGCCCTTGATTTCGACCCAAAAAATCAATTTCGCCCTTCGTCGAAAAACACACTCAATGTGGCCCTTATATCCGCGAAAACGATCAAATTAACCCCTTGACTAACGTTGACCAATGTTTCCTCAATTCTTGCGTGACGGGCCGTTAACTCCTGCACGGTCAGCCATCCCAGTCAGCTGGCCTACCGCATCACGCATGAAATGGAAAAAATGTTGACTGGCATATGTGCTGACGTGTCACATTAAAAACTAAATTTATTAATAAAAATAAATTCTTTAATTGATTAAAAACTAAAAATTAATTAAAATAAAGAAAATTCTCTAACCGTAATGGATGCTCCTAATGAATGTTGAAGAGACTCTTGGAAACCAATCGATTTTTTGAAAAGATTAAAGAAAAATAGACCTTTAGAGAAAAAGAACTCTCTAAAAATTGAAACCATCTAGAAGCCATCTTCATCATTTTTTTTGCTTATTGAAGCTGTTTATTGAGAAAATTTTCCTCAATTCAAAACTCCATTCTTGTCGCTTTATCTGTAATCGATAAGTTTTGTATACCTAGGTGATATTTTACTTTTGGGATTTTTAGGGTTTGTAATTTGTTCTTGTTTTCTCATTTTGTAGAAGTTTTGAGTTTCAAACCAGAAAAGAACATTGTAAGGGGCAAGTTGGTGAACAGAAGAAAAGTAAGAAACGAAGCTCGTTTTTAATCTTAAAAGTTGCAAAGGTAAGAATATTTGGGGTTTAAAACCCGAAAGAGACAATGCAATGCGGTCCATGTGACATGAAATATTTATATATTCTAATTCTTTATATTTTAAGACTATGTTTGCATAAAAGTTAAAGGTTCAGATTGAATACTGACTGAAAATATTGACATTGACTGAGTTTGTATTGGGATTGAATGAATTTATATTTTTGGACTGAATTTTTTATTGCATTAAGATGAATATAGCAAAGTTAAGTCTGAATGTGATTGAATTTTGAGATTGACTGAGTTTGACTAGGTTTATTATATTGAATCTTAACATGAGCTTTTTTTCTACCGAATGGACAGTAACAAAAACTTATTTATGTTATAGTATTTTCATGGTGGAAATTTCGTAAAGTTCACGTAGGTTTGAGTATGTCGATTACAAGAGTAAAAAACTTCAAGTTGACCCTGATAGACTATGTTATTGGAATTTAATTGGTAAGATAAAGGATTTGGGGCATGACAATAATGCATGGGTGTATTTTAGGGTACTAGAGGTTATTGTTGCGCGTATTGAGTGCTACGCAAATGGTGCAAGTATACACATCGCAAGTAATAAAGTGATATAAGTATCGAGTATCGTCTCCACGGGGATTGGTTTGGGCCACTTTGCTTAAGTTACTGCACTGTGAAAATAAAAATACAATTGATAATATAGGTTTTAATTAATGAGTAAACTAAGAGCAATAAACTAAAAGAATAGATGCAATCAAATAAGAGAGGGAATAGGCCAGGTTATCGTGAGTTGTGGAGTGATGATCGAATGGTTCGTCATGGTGATTGAGTAGCAGCCGGATTGCCAGGGAAATTCTGTTACGATTGCCCAGTCGATTGCCAGGGCAATTTGGTTGCAACTGCCTGGTTGATTGCTAGGGCAATTCTGCCGTGTTGCCTGGTCGGTTGCCAGGGTAATTCCCTCGCGTTCTCTGATCAGATTGCCTGGGCAATGCTCCCGCGATTGCCTGGGCAATTAAGAATGGGTCGATTGCCTGGGCAATTGAGCATTCACTTCCAAAGTTCGGCGAAGCGTTCTTCAATGATTCCTCATTATCCCTAACGCAAAATACTGTTAATTGCACACATCTTGATAATACATCACTGCGTGAATAAAGGGTGGACAACAACCAATCTTGTGCTCCTCTTAGCCGTTGAAATTCGTAACTTATCCCTAAGCCGAATTAGTCTTCACCAACATTCGTTTGTATGAAAACGATGCTCATTCGTTTCTTGAATCTAACTCTCTCGACATTAGATAAATGTATGATTGAATTCTGAGATCCTCTCCCAATTCGCTCGCAACCAATGTTAAGAACCAAGAATGAACAAACTTTGAAAATTGAATTGCAACTCAAAAACCTAAACAAAATCCTAAAGACTTCACAACCATAAAAACACAATAACCTCAACCAATCAAGTTAGTTAATGGAAGCAAAGAAGAAGAAGAAGAAGAAGAAATCGATCAGCCCTCTTGATTTCTCTCTCAATCAAACTATCCCTCCAAACGTTTCCCTTCCTATCGAACTCTCTCCTCCTTGCTCTCTTGGAGTTTGACGGCTTGGTCTCCTTTAAATAGGAGATGGCTAGGTCAAAGTCTTTCTTGAGGAGGAAGTTAAGTTGGAATTAAATACTTTAAAAGAATATAATTCTTTATTACATTTAAATTCCTTCTAGATCTTCTCCTATCTTCTTGGGATTCAATTTCTCTTTGACCTCTTCATGGAAATCAAACTCCTTTGGGATTTAACTTTGCTCCAAGTCATCTTGGGCTTATCTAGTCATCAATTTTGACTGCCATATCATCTTATCCCTTATCGAAAATTGCCCTAGAAACTAGCTTAGCATCTCCTTCATGCATTACCCTGGCAACTGCGTCGGCATCTCCTTCATGCACTGCCCTGGCAACTGCGTCGGCATCTCCTTCTTGCACTGCCCTGGCAACCACATCGGCATCTCCTTCTTGTATTGTCCTGGCAACTGGTTCCAGCCTTGCTTTGGCAACTGGTTCCAGCCATGCTTTGGCAACTGATTCTGCAACACAAAAACACACCAAAGCAGTATCTTTTTCCACAAAATTAAGCAAAATATGAAATCAAGCTTGTCCACCAAGGAAATAATGCAAACATGCATGAATGGCTAATAATGCAACTAATATGAGCCTAATTCTAACAATAATATGAATAAAAGGGGTAATAAAATAGTACTTTTGAACACTTAACACACCCCCAAACTCGAACTATTGCTTGTCCTCAAGCAATGCAAAACTAAAAATTACCTGCCAAGACTTTAATCATCAAAGACATGCTTCAAACTTGAATTCAAACCTCGGAACCGTGGCACAAATTATGATCACCTTTTAATTTTTCGGATAGCACAAAAATTACCCGGAATCAAACTATAATGCTCGTGACAATGTGTGTGTGTAGTTGTGTACAAGTTGATTTTCAAGATTCTATGTGAACAATAAGCTTTTATCAATTTAATTAATGAGGCATTTATTTTTATTTTCACTAGAGCCAATTTTGGGCACCTCTAGCAAAGTAAGCAATTTCTCATTTTATTTTAGTCGACTAGAGCCAATTTCGGGCACCTCTAGTGATTCTTTAATGTGCATTAACTACTAGAGCCAGTTTCGGGCACCTCTAGCAAGAATTTAACTTTTAATTTTCAATTTTAAATTTACCCAAATTTTAAGCAACCTGAGTTCACTAAGTTTCTTTCAATCAACAAGCCACAATCGTGTAAAAAAATTAGCGTCATAGTAAAATTCTAAGTTCTTTTCATGCAATCCTAAAATTAAAGGTTCGTTCAATTAAGTGCAATGGCAAAAATTCATCATTGGATATTCAACAAGTCTTAAGCAATTGAATCCAATTAAAGGCATGGCAAGTAACATATGCAACCTATATGTGATTGCTAAAGATGAATGCAACTAAACATGAAACTAACTAGAAACCAACACCCCCCCAAACTCGAGAGAAGCATTGTCCTCAATGCATGTAAAAGTGAAACAAAATTTAAAAGAAACTAAATGAAATGAGTTAGTCGGAGAGGTCATCACCTAGAGTGATAAGTTTCCTTCGTGCCATTTGCTTGATTCATTTTCCGGTCGGTGGTTGAATGCTCGTTGCTGGTACCGTGTGAATAGCATTGCTTTGATTTGATCCATGTTTGCTGAGGCATGTTCACTTGCCTGGGCATCAATAGTTGCCGAAACCATTTTTGTTGCTTGGGCATCGCCAGTTTCTATTGCCGTGGCAACTGCTGAGGTAGTTGTCAGGGCGGTTGCCGGGGGATCCTCTGTTGCGGTTGTCGTGGCAAGTAGTCGGCAGTGAATTTCCTTAGCATGGTGGTTGTGAGTCTTGTTGTGGAAAAGAAAAGAAAACAAAGAAAACCTAAAAACTAAAGATAATGAAGACAAGTAAAATAAAATATCTCCTAAAAATTCTAAAAATAAATAAAGAAAAAAATAAACTAAAATAAAATAAAGTTCCAAAAAATTAAAAAAAAAATTAAAGATTATTAGAAAGAGCATTTTTCATGCATCTTCTAATGTTACTACATATCTGAGAAAACTAGAGGAGGGTCGTCTCTGATACTTCTTATAGTCCATCTGCACCCTCCATTGGGTGACAATATTGCCCAAAAAGAGTTGGGCCAATGTGCTCGCAGCTACTCCCCTTTGCGTTACCATGGTGGATGCGTCTTTCTTCCGTGTTCCCTTGTAGTCCATGCACATCTTCCACCTTGCTACTGTTCCTGAAGGCATGAATTTATTATTAGGAAAAATTATATCAACATCCAACCATTTAATTACCACGTTCTCGTCGGGCTCCATCATGGTTGGATGTAGCCTTCTTTGTCGTGGCAATTGTTGCTCTAGCCAATTACCGTGGCAATCAGTTGCCAAAATTTGCTGTAAGTCAAGGGAAGAACCAATTTTCTGAAAAGCTTTAAAAAATTCAAACAGTTTTTTCTTTTGGCCTCTCAAACATCTCCATCAGTAGAGATTTTGATGGCTTCAAATCTACCAACATCGGTTCCTCAAGACATATTTGCAATGGACGAGGTGAGTTTTTAAAGAATTCGAAAGGTTCAAACATTACTTGCTCATATTCCATTGGCAAAGTATTATTATCTCGTTGATCTTGCATGTGGCCGTGCAATTGCCGTGGCAACTGTAGATGAGAGCAATCTACAGATTCCTGCTTCAACATCAACATTTTAACCTTCTGGGCATCAAGTTCCTCAGAATTTTCTATAGTATTGTTGTTCTCAGCTTCATTGAGTGTTGTCGCGACATTGCTCTGTTCAGGCTCCTCAATCATTGCCGAGGCAATTTGTTGCTCAGGCTCATCATGTGTTGGGCGGTCTCTCTCATTGGCAGACTCTTGACTTGGAGGTTTTAGTTGATCCTCACACATCGGGGATCTCTCCTTGTATTGCTCCTTCTCATCTTGCCTTAGGATTTCAGTATCCCTAGCAATTGATTGTTGGGGCATGTTATCCATGGCATATGTGGATCTCCTCAATTGATCTTCTGAATCCCTCAAGGGTGCATCCCACTGAGCTATCCTCATATCTATAGACTTTGATATCTCTCGAATCTCTTCAATTGATCTGTCAAGTCTAGCCAAAGAAGCTAGCAACGTTTCCTCCAAGGAATTAGAATGCTCTTGGAAAGGACTATATTGTCATGGCATATCTGTTGCTACGGCAAAATTATCATGGTAAAAAAAAATTGAGCTTTTTTATCATACCATGAAGGATTTTGCTGTTTGTTCCATCCATGGTCCTCCATGTAGCCATATGCACTGAAAATGTGAGGACAATTCTCAAAAACATGATGTTCTCCACACATAGCACAAGAATTTTCCACGGGATAGGGTCTTTGGGCTTTTCTCGGTTGGTATAGGTAATCATCGAAGGGTGTCAGAAATTCTTGAGTAGATTGATTCCTATCTTCCATCATCAACTGTCGAATAGATCGGCTTTTATTTTCCGACATGCTGATGTCTCTTAACTTGTAGCGCACCTGAATTTTTTTATAAAACAAACAAAAAGAAAAGTTAGTAAAACTAATAAGAAAAATGCAATAACAAAAACAACTAACACCAATTGCCAATCCCCAGCAACGGCGCCAAAAACTTGTTGTGCGTATTGAGTGCTACGCAAACGGTGCAAGTATACACGTCGCAAGTAATAAAGTGATACGAGTATCGAGTATCGTCTCCATAGGGATTGGTTTGGGCCACTTTGCTTAAGTTACTGCACTGTGAAAATAAAAACACAATTGATAATAAAGGCTCTAATTCACGAGTAAACTAAGAGCAATAAACTAAAAGAATAGATGAAATCATATAAGAAAGGGAATAGGCCAGGTTATCGTGAGTTGTGGAGTGATGATCGAATGGTTCGTTGTGGTGATTGAGTAGCAGCCGGATTGCCAGGGCAATTCTGTTACGATTGCCTAGTCTATTTTCAGGGCAATTTGATTGCAATTGCCTGGTTGATTGCCAGTGCAATTCCCCCGCGTTGTCTGATCAGATTGCCTGGGCGATGCTCCCACGATTGCCTGGGCAATTAAGAATGGGTCGATTGCCTGGGCAATTGAGCATTCACTTTCAAAGTTCGGTGAAGCATTCTTCAATGATTCCTCATTATCCCTAACGCGAAATACTGTTAATTGCACACGTCTTGATAATACATCCCTGGATGAATCAAGGGTGAACAACAACCAATCTTGCGTTCCTTTTAGCCGTTGAAATTCTTAACTTATCCCTAAGCCGAATTAGTCTTCACCAACTTCCGTTTGAATGAAAACCATGATCATTCTTTTCTTGAATCTAACTCCCCCGATATTAGATAAATGTATGATTGAATTCTGAGATCCTCTCCCAATTCGCTCGCAACCAATGTTAAGAACCAAGAATGAACAAACTTTGAAAATTGAATTGCAACTCAAAAACCTAAACAAAATCCAAAAGATTTCACAACCACAAAAGCACAAAAACCCCAACCAATCAAGTTAGTTCATGGTTGGGTTCAAAAGATATACAAAGAATAATCCCCAAACCATGAATCTAATAGAAGCAAAGAAGAAATCGATCAGCCCTCTTGAATTCTTTCTCAAACGAACTCTCCCTCCAAACTTCTCATTTCCTATCGAACTCTCTCTTCCTTGCTCTCTTGGAGTTTGACGGCTTGGTCTCCTTTAAATAGGAGATGGCTAGGTCAAAGTCTTTCTTAAGGAGGAAGTTAAGTTGGAATTAAATACTTTAAAAGAATATAATTCTTTATTATATTTAAATTCCTTCTAGATATTCTCTTATCTTCTTGGGATTTAATTTCTCTTTGGCCTCTTCATGAAAATCAAACTCTTTTGGGATTTAACTTTGCTCCAGGTCATCTTGGGCTTATCTAGTCATCAATTTTGACTGTCATATCATCTTATCCCTTATCGAAAATTGCCCTGGCAACTAACTCGGCATCTCCTTCATGCATTGCCCTAGCAACTGCGTCGGCATCTCCTTCATACACTGCCCTGGCAAATGCATCGGCATCTCCTTCTTGCACTACCCTGGCAACTGCATCGGCATCTCCTTCTTGTATTGCCCTGGCAACTGGTTCCAGCCTTGCTTTGGTAACTGATTCTGCACACAAAAAACACACCAAAGCAGTATCTTCTTCCACAAAATTAAGCAAAATATGAAATCAAGCTTGTCCACCAAGGAAACTGATAAGTGTTCAAAAGTACTATTTTTCTTACCCTTTTTACTCATATTATTGTTAGACTTAGGCTCATATTAGTTGCATAGTTAGCCATTCATGCATTAATCCATGTTTCCTTCAATCGTTGAGCTTGATTACATAACTTGGTGATTTTTGTGGAAATAGATGCTGCTTTGGTGTGTTTTTGTGTGTATGTGCAGGATCACTTGCCAAAGCAATGCCGAGCTAGTTGCCGTGGCAATGCATGAAGGATATGCCGAGCTAGTTGCCGTGGCAGTGCATGAAGGAGACGCTGAGCGATTTGCCATGGCATTTGTCGACAAAGACCAAAAGCAATATGGATGTCGAAATTCATGATTTTACAAGCCCAAGATGACATGGAGCAAGGTCCAAGCCCAAAGGAATTTGATTGCCATGCAGAGATTAAAGAAGAATTAAATTCCAAGTGGATAGGAGAAGTTCTAATAGGAATAAAATTATAATAAAGAATTATATTCTTTAAAGATAATTTAATTCCAACTCAAACTCCTCCTCAAAGAAGGACTTTGGCCTAGCCCTATAAATAGCAAGAGATTTCGACAATTCAAGGGGGAGAGCAAGAGGGAAATTTCGGCAAGTCCAAGTAGGGCAAGAGGAGAGAATTTTCGACAAGCATCAAGGGCAAGGAGGATTTCGACAAGCCTCTTCCTTCATCTTTGTTCGATTGGGTTCATGCTAGTGATTAATTATCTTGTGTTTCTTTGGAACCTAGCCATGAACTAAATTTACTTGGCTATGGTTATTGTGTTTTGTGGTTGTGAGAAACTATTGGTTTTTGTTTAGGTAATAAGAGTTTGCACTTTTCTATTTCAAGGTTTATTCATTCTTGATTCTTATTATTGTTTGCGAGTGAATTGGGAGAGGATCTCGTGATTTCATCCATTTATCTAATATCGGGAGAGTTAGATTCAAGAAACGAATGAATATGATCTTTATGCAATCCAATGATGGTGAAGATTAATCCGGCTTAGGAATAAGTTAAGGATTTCAACGGCTAAGAGGAGCGCAAGATTGGTTGTTGTTCACCCTTGATTCACGCAGGATGTATTATCAAGGCATGCACAAGTAGCTAGAGTTTCGACTTAGGGATAAGAAGAAACCATTGAAGAACGCTCCGCCGAACCTTGAAGTTGCTGCCCGATCGCCCAAGTAGTTGCCCAACTAGTCGCCCAAGCAACCATCAATTAGTTGCCAAGGCAACCCGTTGTGCAAAAGTCGCCACGGCAACCCGAGTTGCCCATGCACTCTTTACCAAGACAATCCAATCGGCTATCACACCTCAACTCACGATAACCTAGCCTATCTCTCTCAATTGAATTCATCTTTTCTTTTACTTTATTGCTTTCTAGTTTAGTTATTAGTTAAACTCCTTTAATCCTTTAATTGTGTTTTTACTTTTCACGGTCACAATAACTAATTCTTGGCCCAAACCAATCCTGTGGAGACGATATCTTTCATATCACTTTATTACTTGCGACGTGTATACTTGCACAATTGCGTAGCACTTATCACACGCAACAAGTTTTTTGGCGCCGTTGCGGGATTGGCAATAACGACTTTGTTTTACTTTCTTGCACTTTCTTTTTATTTTTCTTGTTTAAAATTCAAAGGGCTAACAAACTTTGGTTTTGCATTGGTATATGACGAGGCGAGACCGACTTCACGAAATATCCCTTTGATCCAAAATCGAGCAGACCTTACAAAGACTTAGGCGAAGGATAAGAGAAGCAATGGCAAATCAAGGCGGCAATATGAATCAAGATGTTGGCGGGA